>DWLS01002986.1:0-16712 GCA_018246255.1 Pachliopta kotzebuea | reverse complement strand
AAATTTTGTATCTGTTATGTAAAATATAAGTAACATTAAATAAACTATAAATAAAATAACATAAGCAATAAGTCAATGTTTTTAGTGAGGACGTGATGAGATCCATTATTGTGGACCCCCATTTTCATTTCATGGACACCCAAATTTTTTTTCGTTGACGTAGACCCTTTGCAGGTTGTCATAGACCCCTAAGGATCGATATAGACCACTTTGGGAATCATTACTCTAAATAAACCGTCTAGGTACTACCGCACTCCCAAGAATGTGCTCAGCAGCAGTGTAAGGAGGCACCAGTAGGTTCCGTATGAGATCCCGGGGCCTTCTACAATGCACCAAAGATGACCACTGAGAAAGCTTTAATGGGTAAAAATCTCCCATAACCCTGACTTCTCCCCCAAACAGCAGGATATCTTTTGAAGATTTCGTACATGTGTACCACCGCAGCTCCTATTTGTACCGCGAAATAGTAATGTGTAAACATTACTGTGTTCCAGTTTGAAATGTTCTGTATACTAGTGAAGTTATTGGCGTAATGAGACTTAACACCTCATTTCTCAAGATGTTAAGCGCAATGTGGTGTATATACCATCTTAACAAGAGCCATGTTATGGGCAAGCGTATCACTTACCATCAAGTGAACGCTTTGCTCGTCTCGCACAGTGAAATTAATAATTACTATAAAATCATCTAAGTAACGACACAAAACACTGTTAATTAATGCTAACACATACTAGCTAGAATCGCTTTGTTAAAAAACGTATATGTGTTACGTACTGATGACTAACACTATATGTGAACTATATGTACATATATGATATGGTCATGTATATTAGAAGGTGTCAAAGTGGATTACGAAATACTTTCACTTGGCCAAGCGTTGACTGTTTTCGTACTCTATAGACTGACGTCATTGATATACTTTTTAAAAGTATTAAAGGTTTGTTTTTTTTTATTAAGAAACTATATAAATTAATTTAGCTACAATTTAGACACATCATACTTTGCTCAAATTGGTAGAAAATCTTATAAATCAATATTAACAGATAATGTAAACTTTACAAGAAATTATAATAGCAAGGTTAAAAAGATGGCTTTTGATTTATGTATAATTATTCATGTGGTTGTAAAAATTTACTGATAAAGTATTATTTACTTACTTTACTTTACTTACTTATACTTGATTACTCATATCGAGTAAAGTATCACAACGACAAATGACGTCATCAACCAACATCTGTAACATCGCCATTTCGTAAGAAAGCCCAATTCGAAGAGTTGAAATTAAAATGGGTACGTTTTACATATCAATCAGTCAGACACTTTATGGTCCTTTACCTTACTCTGTCCGACCTTTAAAGGTCAATCTGATTAAATGAAGCAGCAACTGATGTTAAACTACATACCGTTTACATCTCCAATACTTGGGATAACGTAAATATCACCCAGGCGGAATTACTTAGTAAATTTACAGCTTTTAGAAATATACGAGAATAGTATTGGTAAATAAAAACCACTAGATTAAATTATGAACTCAGCAAATCTACACCAATGGGGTGTAAGGAGTCGCACACGAAACCTTAAGGAACCCAAGCCTACTTCACCTGTTCGTAATGTACCCTGCTAATCAACAAACGAGACTGTCGCTCCCCACCAACCCCCATTGGGCCAATGCGATGGGAGATGTCCCATCACAGATAAGATGTCCCGTGGATATCTATCGACTGATGATATAATCTACCCTGGGAGTATCGTTAAAGGCGAATAACAGGAATATACTCCTAGGAAAAGAGCTTTACTTGTGGTCTTTAAGAACATACTATGATCCTTAATCATCTAGTTTAGGGTAGCGAGTTGGCCAACAACCCATTTCTAATAAAACCTATGTTCATCAGTAGACAGACTATTATGATGATATTTATAAATTTATTTACAACTTAATCCCTAGTTCCTCAAACTATCTATGCTCACCTGATGGTAAGTATGCCTAATACTAATGAAGATATTAAATTATTGCATCAATAAAGTGGTACCTACTTAAATGATCTAGACTTACGATAGTGAATTATATTTTATTACCATTCGTTTTCATAATTAATATAACGCAAACATTTTAAACTTCACGTAAAACCATTTTCGACCTTAATGCCTTAGTAATAAAGATTGGATAAGATTGAAATTGGATTTGTTTCTGAGAAAATACTAAGTTACTTTTTAATACAAAACATGAAATAGTACTAAAATTATATGCATTAGTACAGCAGATTTCAAAAGGCCCGTCGCACTGGGAACGTTTGGATGTGGGTCAAGTTTCACAGGCTGGCTCTCATGCTACAATCTAGATCTGTTAAATAACATACCGACATTATTATATCGTTCGTATATATCTAGCCGTTTTATAATAGCGACGCGAACTGGAGCGGAGAGATAAATATGAGACCTTGCGGCCGATATGGAAAAGTTGAAACTCTTAAAATTAAATGGCCGATTATTGCTACTTGTGTTATATGACACAAAACAATATATTTTATATGTTATTATGTACTAAATATATTGACTTTATAAAGCCTTTTTAAAAGACTTTTTTTCGTAGAGGCAACGACACAAGCAAAGCGTTGACCTGATCGGTAAGTGATACGTTTGCCCATAACAATGTGTCGCTAGTTAATGGAATACACATCACCACATTGCGCATTATGAAACGTAACATGTTATTACTCATTACCCTTCAAACCGCAACATAGTAATGTTTACACATTACTATTTGGCGGTAGAAATAGGAACTGCGGTGATACCTACTTCGAAAGTCTTCGGCAACAGTAACTTACCACTAGTATGTAGACGTTTATTTTTTAACTGAGCTTCATAGTTTTTATGACTTAGTAAGTGACTTGTATTAGATGCCGTGATGCTTAGATGACAAGCTAATGAAATTTCTGGGGTAGCAATACTTATACTTGTAATGTGATGCTGTGTATACCATCTTAATCGTAACCATGTAATTATGAACTAGCGTATCATTTACCATCAGGTGACTGCCTTCCTCGTCTCCTCTTCATGTCGAATTAAAAAATAACAGATACACACATTTTTTTCTTGCTCTTTACATACAATATATCTCTTACTATATATGTAAATTAGTTTCCGCTGTAAGGATTATTATTAGGTACTTATTAATAAAGTCAAATACCTTACAACTAAGTTGTTATCTACAAAGAGATATGTTCTTCTGAATGGTGCAGTATTCATACTTCACTTAAAAATTATTAATCTATTAACATTTTAGTTAATATATTAATGACAGAGTTACTTAGTCTTTTCTGTATTCAAGATATTGCTTTTTCAAAAGATTATAATGCTTTATTTATATTTCTCTGTTATATAAAAAATGTATACAACTTTGCCCAATTATATTCAACGTATAAATTTAATAGTAAATATAAAAAAATCTGTTAAAAAAACTACACAATTACGTGACAAAGATATATTGCAATTAAACGTTTCTTTCGTACGAATGGGTCGGCGTTAGTTATTAAGCCCGCTTTCGTACACTGTCGTCGTATATAACAAATTGTTTCCACCGTTTTCTATCGGGCGAATTGAGGAAATCGCGATACAAATTACTAGTTACTACTCTAACGATCAAAATTAGTATCAAGCAATAGCAAATCTTTTTATAATAGTATATAAAAGATTTAATGGCAAAGTGAGTTAAAGGTAATTAAATTAATTTGTTACTCGAAATACTATAATACATATGTTATGAATCAACTCTTTTTTGTCAGATGTAAAATATTTAAAAAATACCACTCTTCGGAGGGAAAGCAGGTTTAGAAGAGGCCCAGTAAAGAGTACAGTGTGATGAACCATCTACTAGTTAATTATATGTACTAACAGCATCAATATTATCTATAGGGCATTTAATACAAGTTAAGTATCGATCGGCCATGTACGTAGTTTTAATTGAAAATTACCTGTAATTAAATATAATAACTTAATTGTTGATGGTAGGTCTCTTTTGCCGGTAGCCCAGTAGTCTAGGGCTATCAAGAATATGACTAAGGTAGGACCTACCTGTCGAAGAAGGCGACTGAAAGTGTTTTCCGGGTTCGCGGGCTTTGAGGGTCCTCATTGTCCATTAAGTGAATCAGGATCGGACGATAAATATGAACTGACCACCGAAGGGGTTTTAGTGTGTATAAATCCCACATATCCTTGACGTCTATTCAGAAATAGGGTATCGTTTGAAGATTTCCCTCGCGACAAAAAAAGTTCTCCTTTTACTCTTAGACCTTGCTCTTTTCTTTTAGACCCATGGGGTTTGGGTGCATATAAATAGATTGGAGAATTATCAAAAAAAATTAGGCCATCCGAGACACTAGAGTCGGCATCTATATAGCATAAAGGATAAGTCTTACTATCCAGCGAGGCAACGCCGTTTGCTTGGTACTCTGCCAGTTGGGAATGATCTGTGGCGTTTATTCTTAATAGTTACTAAAGTTTACCTTTTCTTCTGTTTTTCTCTATTTATTTTTACTTTATGTTACGATATTAACTCACGGCCGAAATTCCGCACCGCCAGCAGCGCACCATAACACTTAAGCAATTACAGTGAACGGCAGTCACTTAAGTACCAACTGTACGAAGTGATCGACGGATGATCTTGACCAAATAGTTATTAAAGTTTCATCAAGTTAATAGACGTAATAATGTACCAAATGTCGCACGTTTCGTTATTATGCATCACAACACTAATCTAATGCCGGGTCGGAACTTTAATGACATATAATTCAACAGGTTACTAGCAGGCGCCTCGTTTTAACTTATCATGTATTTTAGTTAAAAATAGGAAATGGTTCGTCGAGTTTCATAAAAGGTGTTTTGTTATATCCGTAAATTAATCAGCAAACAAATTAAATACCTTATTTGATATTTTTCTCCGAATACCATCAACTCTAGTAATAAAGCCCTACTTACTTTGAGGTTCTGTCGATGCAGTTAAAACTTTGTGAAAGTAACGTATTTATGAAAAATATTATATTTATATTACACAAATTTATTGAACAGTTGACAAATTTATTTATCAAAAGTATTTTGTTAAGAAAATATACAGGAAAATAATAAGAGTACAGCAAAAAAAACTAGCTTATAATTATTCTTATCAAGTAATTAACAAAATTACAATAATCCGTGTTAGATAAACTGTTCCTTCTTATCGCTTATAGAATTACATAAGTATAATTAAGATCATAATAAATAATTAAGTTTTTTACTTAGTTATTCTTTTGCAATAGCCAAGCTTCCACTTGAATGGATTACACGTAAAAAGTAAACAGAATTATGTCTAATTAATCTCAATAATCAACGCTTGTAAATTTGACATTGACACCAAGATTCAGGTCTGCAATCGTCGTGCCGCTGGCACCAAAAGAAAGAAACTATAAGTATCGTGAATCTAGAGTGCAATCGAATTAGTTCCGATCGATGTTACAGAATCGATTCATTGTGCCGAGAAATAAATCAGTATCCGAACATATTACCGCCTTATGTAACGCTAAAATCGATGCCGTATCTATGAACCCAATTGTAATGCACACTTAACCGGACAAATTGTGTGTTATTTATTTCCTACGATTTTTTTTTATTTAAACTTCGTTTCTAACTGTAAGCAGAATGTAAGTATTGTTTTTTTATCTGTAATAGGTTACGTTTGATCTCAATTTCAAATTGTGTCATATGACAAAGAAGCCGAGATCTTTTGGACGTAGTTTCGCGACGAAAATTTCTATGCTGTTATTATACTAAAAAGTCTCGTTTTAAAACATAATATTATATCACAAAGTGAAAATATTAAGTTGCAATGTAGACCAAGGATTATATATGGAAAAGATAAAGCAAATAATAACAGAAAAGTCGTCTGGACTATACTCCCCGGATTGACTGATTGGATCGAGCGGACATACTTTTGGTTTTACCTTAACATAGATTTGAAACGGGCATCTGGAAATATCAGTGGTTTTTATTTAGATTCAACTATTATTGCTTATGGATATTACTTCGACCAATTCAAAACATCGAAGAACTGGCCTTATGACCGAGAATAATAAGACATGACAACAATAAGACAAGACATGGTATCGGCATTACAATCAAGAACAAAAAAAGACGTGGCTTCGGCTTTTAAAACTACCAAAATTTTCAAATAATTGTCAAGAATAAGACCTGGCTGTATGGACTTAAGTCCTTTGCCTTTCCCTTGAGGGATAAATTAATATCATCATCATCATCGAAGCCGAGATCGTCCAAAGTATTCTTATTATGTTGACAACTAGAACACAGACGGCTTAAAAATAACCCTACTATTAGCCATTTTTTTTGTTCAACTAAACGATGAGACGAATAGGTATTCACATAACAGTAAGTGATACGCTTGCCATTACAATGTAGCGCTTGTTAGAATTGTATACACAGTACCACATTGCACTTATCATCTTGAGAAGCAATGTGTTGTCTCGTTATCCCAGTAATTTCAATAACATACAGCATCTTAGGATATAATAATTTATAATATTTATTACTTTACCTATTAGTTTTTTGATAATCTAATAAAACCTAAGAGTCTTCTTCAAAAAATTAGAGGTATTTATTGTAATACAAAGCTCCTTGACAACCTTGATAAATATTAACATTTTCTATAGTACAGAGATTAGTGCGATAGATATGTTATATTGTTCCCGACTACCGTTTGCTAGATCCGATTGGAAACCATTAAATAGTTCGAAGGTCCTACCTAAGGTCATAGCAATGCTGAAAAGGTAATGAGATTTGATAACTCTGCATACAATAGAATAGAGCTAATTTTAGCCGACCGCAGCTATTCTTTGTTATTGTTATGGAACGTGGTTTTGTAAATAAAAAAAAATCTAATAGTATATTATATACTAAAAGAAAGTACTTTTAAATACCAAGACCTGACCTGCGGAATTTTTTCTACATTTAGTGTTTATCTTTTTTTTTTATTAGTTATTTAAGTTTAGTTTGAATTGAAGTGTACCTTGCAATATATTCAAAATATTATAATAAAGTATCATAACAATGACACGAACGCAACATATATTAGACAACTTCAGACTTATTTTACAGAACAGTGAAATTATTTCTCAAGATTTTAATTTTTTCGTACTTATTATTTAAGTTTCTTAATTATTTACAACATTTTTCAAGTCAGACTTTTGAAAAAAAGAAAGAAATTATAACAATTTGTAATTGCAAAAGTATTAGGGTTCGTAGGGGGTTGTGGGGTATGAGTTATGTAATAATAAATGTTAATTCATCGCCTCTAAGTCTAACTCTAAGGTACACAATCAAGCACACAACCTGATAGAAACTCGAATATATTTTACATTAGTTAATTTTTTCGTCAGTTATTTCCATATTCGTCCATCGTCCACTGCTGAATATACTCCTACACTAAACTCCTCGCTGGCCCAATGCGGGTTGTTGAGTAACCAGAACCTCGTTTGATAATTAACAGGGTGCATGTATATATAACAGGATGCATAAACATAATAGATGTAATCGTTTGAATAATCGCAAAACATAATAAAATTTCCTGTTAAACTTTATAACTGTTAAAGTTTCATTTAAAATTATGAAAAAGCTGTTAAACTTGAGATACAAAGGTTTTTTGTCTTGATTTATTATAATTTTTTATTTCATCATATGCTTTTGATATATATTTTACATGAAATTCCTTTTCTCAATTGTTACAGTGATGTCAGAGTGTGCAAGGTCTTCAAGTGATTGTTGTGACCTGTTCATTAGGCGCCTCCACCCTACCTTCAACCTCCTAATAATGGTATTTTACTTTGTTAATTATAACAATTCTGTGAGAATATTTTCAATAGTATCTATTGTACATTATGTCCCCTATGTATTAACTCGTCACATATTAATTACCAGGTAATTACATTGCGTGCGTCGTTTGTGGACATCACCACACGTTAGTGCCATTTCGTATAATTTAACTTCGTCATGCCATTACCGAAGGTGTTTGTTATCACATTTACTCCCATACCTGTACTCTTCTTAGATTCGCATATACAACTTTATTCACTATTTTTATTATTCACAATTATATTTGTATGTATTATGTTAATAATTCATTGAGTTTAAATTATTAACGTACATATATTATCAACTAAACATCCAAATCTAAAAATACGGTTGTATCTATTCCATTGTCAGTTCTCTATACTTAACATCTTGCTGTAATCAAAAGTCATATTAATATACTTGTATATACTCAGAACTGCTCTCAGAAGAAGACAATCTATGCCGTTTATTCCATTGTACTAAGCAAATACATATTAGATAGGATAGGTTTTCAAGTACATGCCAATTTTATGACGAAGATTTCAAGCTCAAGGATCAAAGCTGCTCTTCTTTGCACTTAGCTACAGCTTTACACTTAGCTATAACGGTAATACCCTACAAAGATAGTCTATGTTACGTTAAGTTATTTTGTTCACTAATATACCAACAGTGCCATCTGTACACTGTTTTCTAAATACACCTTCATTATTCGCAATATTGAAATTAGCGTGTACTATATTTACTTTCATTATAGTCTTTTGATAAGACTTAAGAATAAAGAATTGGACAAAACATATACAGAAAAAACGAAATAAATACATACTTTTTTTAATCAACTATCAGTTAACACTTAACCTTAATTTTTTTTCGTGATTTTAAATGATTACTACCCTAAGATGGTGAAAATGTGGTCCCGCCGACCTCATATGTTGACTTACAGTGAATACTATTTATGCGATAGATTATTTTATTCCGCTTTTCCCAAATATTATTGTTCAGAACTTTTATATCCTTTTTTTCCAAGATGCAGATCAATGCTTGACCACGATCCCACCTGGTGTTAAGTGATGATGTGGTCTATGGTAGTAAAGCGCATTAACCTAGCAAATGCCTATTCATCCTTTTATTTACATCATTTAATAATAATGGTATCTATTTATAATCATAAACCTAATGTGTATACATATACATACGTAAATATAGACATATTTACTTGTACTTATTTTTATCAATATATTGCGATAGATTTACAAAACAGTCTCTAATAAAAAAGAATACTAAAAACAGGACCAGACTGTTAAAAGTTGTGTACTACAAATGGTATTAATTTTGAATCTTTTATTTGACCTTTTAATAAATAACAACCAAGCTTCTGTAGTCGTGTAACAATATAATCCAAATGCGTGATTTGTTTAAACACAATACTAGTGAAGAGCTCCCCGCTCTGCCCGGTAGCATGTCGAATCGCACTGACGCATCAAGATAACGCAATACTGAATTACTATGAATTATGATCTTAAGGCTGTTTACAATCGAAGCGTTTTTGTCTAAAATAAGTAATTTTTTAATCAATTTCAATATACTCTCAATTTTGTTTTTATTTATGTTTATTATTATTAAAATCGGTGTCTTTTGTCGCTTTGGTTAACCTCAACTTTTTTAAAAGGCGAAAATGTAAATCGATTTTAATTAGTTAATTGCAAAATCCTATTTCATAAATTTATCAAATTAATTTAAATAAATAGTTTAGATCAATAGTTATACTTAAAATTTTGATTTTCTTAGAGACCAGAATGAGAGAGGATCTACGCAAGATCGCTTTATAAGTAAGAGGACTTCTTCGTGAGAAACACAATCCCGCTTGCTGATGATAATTATAATGAGAAATTAATATTTTTAACTGAGTCTGTTGTTTTATCATAAAACCTAAATGTTAATTTATACAATGTATTAATCTTATCTTTAAAGAAAAGGGTATATTTAAATCTGATAAGTTAAAATGACGCTCACCAAGCGTACGGTCGATGCGTACCGTTTATAAGGTAACTTACTTAAACCGAGCGCGGTCATCGCAGCTTAGAAAGTCGGGTTGACGACTCTTGCTGTGAATTAATTTGCGATGTTAACGCACAGAAATATGATTACATCGTCAACTAGCAGCCTTTAACCATTAAAGAGCGGAAAGATTAATCGTATCTTTTTAGTTTCAAATTCCCAACATAAACGTGAGAGTAGTAGAGTTTAGTGATAGGATGTTTTCGTTACCTGGTTAGGTACCTTCATATTTTACATCTGTCGTTATTACCGCATCGCTGTAATCCAGTTTTCAAAATCATTTGTTTGATAGGAAGGGAGAGCCTCGTTTGTTGATTAACAGGGTGTACCACGAGCAGGTGAGGTTGTCAACATAGAGCCATGGTATTCTAGTTGAATATGCCTCATCATCTACAACAGCACCTTCACATGGCACTATGTGAAGTTGAGTTTAAATTTCAGTTCACATCAGTTAATAAAGATCTATGATTATCTTACATACATTTCAAATGTTGCTATAGTAAACAGTTTACCCTGGTGCGTTTAACTTTTTCGTTATAATTTTTTACTCTTAGTATAACTTAAAGCCGGATACTAGCATATGACGTCAGCTTTCTTTTCATATGACTGTATAACTAGATCATTACGTTGTAAATTATGGAGAGGAAAATACACATATTATTTATTTTACTAATATGGCAAAATTAAACAAAAAAATAATTAGAGGAATACAATAGAAAAGGAGAAATGTTAAAGATAGCAAAAATTTCCCAAGTCATCCCCAACAGCGTAACCAAGTAAACTAATAGCATTGTCTCGCTTAATGATGAGGCATATCTTTTGTATCTACCGTCCCCAGGACCTCCGGTGGTTTCAGTAATTTTTATTTATAAAATTAAAGGTTCCTAATTGCCGAGAACTAATTAGCACGTAATTAATTGACATATTGAAGTGTGTAACCGATATTGTTCCGTTGTAAGGATGAACTAATGAACTGTGACAACGTGTCACGGAGACGGTAATTCAATGATGATAAGCAATGCTAACATACAGCAATGATTCAGTTGAACGATCAGCCTTGGCTATCGGCCGAGGCGACAGGATCGTATGACAGGTCTAGAGACAATAAACGTTTCAATCAGCACCTGGTTTAGTACCAACCTGACAAATAAAATAGGCACTTGCTCTCATTGATATAAAAGCTAATTTTTATAGCGACTAATGTATAAACTATAAATAACTTTAACAGCAATTGCGAACGTATTTCGTTATCAACACGGATTTGCCCAGTATTCACTAGTTACAACATCTGGGTATTTTCAAGCGGATTAAGTTATACAAGTTGTTAATATGTTACGCCGGTATCATAAAATTTTATATATTTTGTATAGAAATCTATAAATGTAAAATTGAGTCTTAGTTTTGTAAACACAGTATAGATCAAGGAGATGGAAAGTTGCCCAAATAAAGGTTAGAGTCTGGGTAGAAAGATGTGTTATATGTTTCAGTACGTCTTACTACTACAGAAATAGTTTAGAATATCCTAGGGAGTCTCTTCATACAATCTACGCAGGAGAGTTCACAAAATAGCGAAGATGGCCTGTCACTGGATTTTTAACAATACTCAGATATAAACTGTCCTTCTTGCAGTGTGCAAATCTATATCCCTCAAGTATAACGAGGGAATATATACCTATACAGGGTATTATAACGGTATAAAAGTTAACGACTATGAGGCCGTATTGTGCTGTCAAAGATCAAGGCACTCGAATGTAGATAACGTTTATAATACAAACTGTTCTCTGAACTAAAAATAGACCAATTAAATTGCAACATTTGATGCTAAAGACACCGTTTAAAAAACAAGTTTTAATTAATCTGCATACAGTTAAAAAATATACATTTAAAAGTTTAATTCTTAAGTTGTAATCACAGATGGTACCGGATGGTAGTTTATACCGATTACTGGTGATAGGTTTTCGTCCCCGGAGACCGTCTATGTATGTAAAACCACAGCCTCTATTTCTACCACCAAACAGTAGTATGCAGACATTACTGTATTCTGGTTTGAATGGTGATGTATGCTTGTGAAATTACTGGGGTAACGAGATTTAACAACTAACTAAGCATATCACTTACTATCAGGTGAACACTGTATCCAACGGCTCGTCGAATAAACAGTAATGTTTTAATATTATTGTGTATTATAAAAATTATAACAACCATATGTGCATCTCATTGTAATTTTATTAAACAACTGTCTATATGTTATTAGATAATTGTACTGATCATCATTATAAGGAGGTGTAAGGGATCCCACACAACATCTCACGGAACCCAAGCCAACCTCACTAGCTCGTGCTGCATCCTGCTAATCAACAAACGAGGCTTTGGCTCCCCACCAACCTGTATTGGGCCAGCGTGATGAGAGACGGCCCAAATCGGCTAATGATTAATCATCATCATATACTGAAAGTCTTCCACTGTCGTAAAAAGAACATTATAGATTACAAGTCATGGTAAAATCAATCTAATTTACTTTGTATACCTCATAATTGATCACAGTTTAAATATCTATTTAAACTGTATCTGTTTAAACGTATCTACGTTTAGTTATTTTAATAAAATTATAATGTAGTAGTCTACTAAAAGGTAGTGTAAGTTTTAGTGAACTGGATCACAAGAACTAGTTGATGACTACGATAAATATATCAAAACTGCTCCTATTGAGTAGTATCTACATACAAGTTCTTCAGTATGAGATATATTCTATCAAACATATGTATACTGTTAATTGTTAATTTAACCAAACGATAATCCCAGTAAGAACAATCATCTTACCTCTAAATATTGTGCTGATTAGGACGTATACACTACATCATTTTGTGCTTTATATTATTCTTAATTTTACTAGCTACAGCATTATTGAACGGAACAGTAATGCTTTATTATCATTGCTCAACAGCAGGAAAGTGACTTAGATGGTCTCCAGAACAGTTTGAGAAACATACCTGAGAGGTTCGTATAGCGCTCGTAGCGGCTGCCAGTAACAGCGCCGCCAGGCACCAACACACCCCAGCACGCATCCTCGAGCTAAAAAATTAAAAAATTATTATTCATCTTCTCCTCTACTCTATCTTTATTCTCTTCTTTAACTAAAGCGCACTGGAAAACAGTCAGAAAAAATATATTTATATATCAAAGCTTTATTCTTCTTATAGATATTAACTACTGACAAAAAAAGTTGATAAGTGTCAAAGACTTCGTAGCAACAGTTTAACATATTCTAATCGAGACAGTAAGAAAATATAAAATAAATAAAGAAAAGAGTAAAATTAATAACAGAAAATCAAGGACTTTAACCACATTACGTAACGGAATGTTTAAAACAAAACAACATATTCTAATCTACTCATTATCATCATTCCAGATCATTGTTATTGCTGAACTGATGATGTTTTCTTAGTTGATTCTCAATAAATTATTATTTAAATATTATTATCATAGTTTAGGGCATTTTTTTTGTTTAATTGATAGTAAGAAATTTTGTTACTATTTTAATAGAGGTCATATTCGGCAGCTGTCTGTGAACTGGTCACGATAATAAACTAATAGACAAAACAATAATTTGTCCTTGTTTTGACGTGCAGGTCTTAGAAAGTGTACTACATTCTGCAGTTATTAAAAACTGTGTAAATCTTTTTGTTTTTGTTTATATATAGGCCTTAAAAACTGTCCAAATCTGGTGGTGTCTATATATAAGTCTAGGTAGGTACTGCTGCTTATGATTAAGTAAATCTACTTACATCATCATACAGAAGCAGCTAGATATTACCACATTTTAATTACCTTCTCATTAATTGATTTCTACTTATTTTTTATTTGACTAGACGACGAGATGAACTGGGCGCTCACCTTATAGTAAGTGATATCGCTATCATCATCAACAGCCTGTAAACAGTCCACTGTTAAAAATAGGCCTCTCCCAGGGAACGATAATGTAAGTAATATGCTAGCTTATAAAATCTTAGCGTTTGTTAAGGTGGACAATGTTCCATATTGCGCTCGACGCTTTGTGACATAACATGTTAAATTTTGCTATCCTAGTAATTTCATTAGTATCCAGCATGCGTTAAACTGGAACACAGTAATGTTTGTGCACTAATATTTGGTAACAGAAATAGAATCTGCGGTGATACGTACTGAAACAGTCTTCAGCAAAAGAGACTTATCACCAGTAAGTCAATTTCCTCCGTATTGAAAAGCTTCAAATGTACTATTGTATTTCCTATAATTTAGCTTTGGATCGTAAATACTTTCTTCCCCGTACATCAGCTGCAAGAGGTCAATAAATAAATAATTTTATGACCGCACGTTCATAGAACGTTGACTTTCACTATCAAAATATCGGTGGCTTTCGTTTCGTTGCGCCCAAAGCTCTCGTTACATCATACCATCGGAATCTTAAGTACACATTTAACCACTTATCAGTCTGATTATAATTATAAGGAAAACTACAGTTCGATTACATATATATGTCTACTTTTTTATTATATTCGACGAGACGAGCTAAACGTTCAAACAACGAGGCGATGATTAAGATGGTATAGACAGCATAACATTGCGCTCATCGCCTTGAGAGGTAAGGTTTTATGTCTCGTTACCTCAGTAATTTGACTAGTATAAAGCACCTATTAAACCGAAACATAGTAATGTCCGCACAATACTATTTGGCGATAGAAATAAGAGATGCATTGGTACTTATCTAAACTCCTCCGGCAAAAAAGACCTACCACCAATTGTAAAAAGAATAAAGATGTAAGGAAAGAATGATTTTTTTTGCTATTTGCTTTATGTGTTATATCATCATCATCACCATCGAATATACGCTTAATGATAAACTTTATTCGGCGGCGCAGCTTGCTTATGTTATATGTTAATTGAAATCAAATTATATCTAGTTTGTCCTTCAAAAGAGCGTAATAAGTTTCTTCCGGGGTCAGCAATACCACAGTGGTATCCTTGGTACAGCAAGCGTCTACAGGTTACAGTAACTGCTTACTGTCAAGCAGGCCGTATACTCATTACCTTAGTATATATACCTTAATGGTATAAAAAAATCTATTCTAAATCAAGAATAAACTAATGCTTTTAAAGACGTCATCTACTGGAGCTATTTCAAAACATAAATTTGAAACTTGTCGTTAAATATTTGTATTGTTTATTAAAGTACAGCACTAACTAGAATGCATTTTTATTTTATATGTGGTAATATAAATTAGAGAGAGATACTATATTAGAACTATATTGCGCACCAAATATTATAACAATTAACAAAAAACTAGTAATAAATTCACTACAGGCGATCTCACTAAAAATGATTTCTTCCAGGCAAACTTTGGATGGTAATATATAAATTAATTAATATGTTGCAGTGGGTTGTAATATGTAAAATAAAATAACAATGTAGATAAATGTTATAACTTATATATACATGAATACACAGAGTAACATATGCTGAAGATAAATAATAATGAGTATTGACAAGGTTCTGTAAAGTTTGCAGTGACCGCGCCTGTCTAGCTAAGGCATTTCATAAGCCAAAAGCCTTAACAGAATATGATCAGTATATAAGTTCAGGAGAATATTTCAGAACTTTTGAGAAATTATTTTGTTTTGTAATCTCAAACATTGAGAGTGTGAGGTATGAAGAAATCCAAGACGTTGTTTAAGGTAAGACGGACACAAAGGATGGAAGAGAATGTTGTAAAGGGGAGAAAGTATATGAGTATAAAGAATAGGCAACTTTAATTTCTATAAGCCAAACCAAAATACTGCTAACACGACTCAATTGTAAAGAGCGTTGTCTAGAAATTCTACAGTCAGTTTCACTTTTTGCAATGTCCTAACTTTAACTAGATTTTTGGGTGTGAGTTCGAAAAGATTACCGAATCGATTACTAGTCAATTCACAAGGGGCAACAATCACGTTAAACGATGCGACGAGATGATAAAATGAATAAAAAACATTAAAATAAACCCGATGAAATCGGTAAAATTTAGTTTCATTAGAGACAACCGGTTTAATTTAACAACGACTATAAAGACAGTCAAAAAGGAAAGGTGTAAAGGCTTTAAAAAGTAACTGCAAATTTGAAACGGCTTTCCATATCACGGATTAATTAATACGAAATATAATTATACCATTACTCCTTCCAAAACACAGAAAAAAATTAACTGAACTCACTTGAATAATTCATTCAATAATCAAACATCATTATTCATACTTTAATTCTTTCATAATATTCATGCGCTATGAATGAGAAATGCGATAGTAATTTAACTGTGACCCAGTAATTTTCCTATTTCGCATAAACTATCTGACATTGGTATTTGTTAAAATATACACAACGCGTTTGTGAATTTTGAAAGCAAATGAAAGTGTTATTTTTTATATTGACGTTAAATAATACTATCGTCTTTTCCAGAGGAAACATAATTGCTGTTATTGATTTTCTGCTTAATTAAATAATAAAGTAATATAAAACATTTTTTTTTAAATATACTAGTAGACAAAAATTAAGGAATTCTGTAAGATCTTGTAAACACATATTAACAAGATCTATTCTATTAGTTGTTTATTGATTACTGGTGGCTGGTATCAATTCCCGGAAACCATCTAGGTATTTTTTTTTTTTTTTTTTTTTTTTTGATTTGGGGTTTTTTGCGGGGGCGTTTTGGGGGGGCCGTGGTTTGGTTTGCAAATAGTTGTTTGTTTTTTTATTTTTTTTTTTGTATTGGTAAAGG
>DWLS01002985.1:0-16720 GCA_018246255.1 Pachliopta kotzebuea | reverse complement strand
TATCGTTAAACAGCTCTACTCTAGTATAATTACTACAGAACTTAACATTTTTAAATTTACCAAAGATATATGTACCGTTTATTTTGAAAGTGTTGTAAGTCCATTTTTGAGAAAAATGAGCTATCACGTAATTCATGCTTAATTTTTTATATATAACTAGTCCGTGTTTAATTTCTCAAAACAAAAAATCCCATGCTTTTTACAACTTAAAAACGGTCGGTAAATGAAATTGCATACGATTTGCCTGTATTTTTAAATCAACAAATATAGTAAACTTTAATTTTCTTCAAACAAAAGCAAATGGACTTGCACACTTTCAAAATAAACGATCCATATATGAAGGCAACTTATTAATGAAATAAATATTTTTTGTCGAAGTACTCTCATCAATAAAGATATCAAAGATATGCACCATTAAGGTACTTGATGACTTTTATTGCTAATTCCAGTTGGCCGATTATAACGGAAATACATATAAATAGTAATTTTTATACGAGGAACTTATTTGTATATGAATAATATCAAAAATATGCATAGTTATGGTAATTAGTGACTTTCGACACAATTTCCAGATGGCTGGACGGAATCGGATAGTTCTAAGAACCATCTCCTTGCAAATCTAAATATTAATGCCAAGTTTTGTTTTGGTCGGCCTTACTGTTTGGCAAGTTCGCGACCATAACGAAATTCGTACAGACACACTTGACTAAATCATAGTCAATGAAAAATTGACAATTGACATGTGGTAACATGTTAAGGGGAGGTTCACTCCCACCGCCGCGTCACACGTAACGGGCGGTTAAAATATTGCCGCAATTAAAAGTCGCAATAAATGCACATGAATACTGGTTTTTGGCAAAACATTCGCTTGTTAATTTTAATGGAAATTCGTATGAATTGTACACACCAAATATTTATATATATACTAGTATAAATAAATGGTTTGTATTTGTATGTACCATTTGCGATACTCAACTCTACTCAGTAACATTAATTATTAAATTGGTAACGTGCAAATATATATATATTTAATATATGTACTTTACTAACAGTAACAGTGTTATTGGTGATGGTCACCGTAACCGGAGATCGTCAGGGTAGGTACCACCGTGAACTGGTGAGTTCCGTAGGAGATCCCGGGCCTTCCGCAATGCACTGAGGATGACTACCTGGTTTTTATTGGGTATAAATCTCACATAACCCTGACTTCCCTCCAAGAGTAGGGTATCTTCTGAAGATTTTCCCGCTAAAAAAAAATTAGGTACCACCGCAGTTCTTATTTCTACCGCCAAATAGTAATGTGCAAACATTACTGCGTTTGAAAAGTGTGATAAGCTAGTGAAATTACTGAGGTAACGAGACATAACTTTCATACGATGCACATATACTTTTCTATCGGTGATAACTTGTAAATGGCTTTTGACTTTGTTTCTTCTTCTTCTTAGGGTAACATCTTCTTCCGAAGGTCGGCGATCATTACGGCAATTTGGACCTTAGATATGGACCTTATATATATAAAGCGAAATGGTGCTCTTTCCAAACCACTGGCGTAGGATTTTAGCCAAGATGTTTTTCTTCGGCCCACACTCCTCTTTCCCTGAATCTTTCCCTGTATGATGAGGTGACTTTGTTTAATGTCACAAATTTATGTTAGACATAATAGCCGTAAGTTGTCCTTAAAAGATAAAAAAAAAATTAAAAAATTCGTATCACTAGCTTTCCGCTTGATCGTCAAAAAAACTATTGTTTATGTATTGTAACTTTCGGCTTGATCGTCAAAAAAACTATTGTTTATTATTACTTCATAAGTATTAATGTTTAGTATTTGGTATTGTATTAAAGGGGAGGAAGGGGTTCCATACTCCCAAAGAGACACAAGCCAATCTTACCAGCTTCCGATCCCTGATCAACAAACGAGGCTTTAGCTCCTAACCAACCCACAAGGCCAGTATGTTTTTAAAGGTAAAGATAAATGCTAGCTACAATCCCACCTCAATATTGGTAAAGCGCATCAACAAAGCAAATGCCTAATCACTCTTTTTTTGGGACATGGCTCAAATTCACCATTATTAATAGAGACTTAGGTCCTGGTGGACAGCCATAAGCTGATGATGATACGGACAAATATTTCATTACCACATTATATCTACATATGTATCTACAGCGTGCAATTTATTATCTGAATTATTTCTATATTCTTTCATATTACTCTTCTTTTTCTCCACTTTGAATGGATTCATTCCTATTGTTACAGGTAATCGGCGTTAGTCCGTCAGTGAGCCCGTCAATTGTATGTTGCGGTACAATTATTTATATATAATTTGTTATAACAAACATATATACTATCTCATTCCCATAGATCTACAAAGCGAAGTTGGACGGTCAGTTGGGGGAAAATATATTGGAGAAGATATAAAAATTAAACCTAGATTTCAAAACAGATTGCTGTTAAGTTAATAATATCAAACAGTTGTACCTTTTTTTTAAGTACATGACATTACTCTTGATCGAGTGATATTCTTAACAAAAATACTCAATACAGAATCATACACAGTGTTATATGGAAACTTTTTTATAAAGCCACGCAATTTGACAATTGGCCTAAATCACGTGATATTAGGTGTTATACTAAATGCAAGTAAATTGAACAATTCATTGAGTGGAAGGCAGACGTTCAAACAACTAGACTATCACGGCACAAATCTAGTTAGAAATTACTATGTTTAATACAAATAATATAACTTCAGTCAATAATCTGCATGACTTAGTCAACTTACTAAACTACTACTAGAAGCTTATTTATAAAACTTACTAATTTATTTCATAGTTTACTTTAAAATGAATCGGTCTCGGCTGAAGACAGAACGTCTTCTCTCATAAGGTATGTTCTTTCTTCGCGACAAGACGAACAAAGCCTTCAACTGATGGTAAGTAATATGTTTGCCCACAATTAATCGCTGCTTAAGATGGTATACACATTGCGCTCGTGGTATAAGACAACTGATGAAGTCTCGTCACCTCAGTAATTTCACTAGCTTACAGCACCAATCAAACTACAACACAGTAATGTTTAGTTATTACTATTTGGCGGTTGACGGGTTCCGGTAACAGATTTTTTTTTTGGGCGCGGTGTAACCTTCAAAGTATAGCCTGATCCTTGGGGAAGAAGTCAGAGTTATGTGGGATTTATACACACTAAAACCTCTTCGCTAGTCAACCTTGGTGCATTGTAGAAGGGATCTCCAACGGAACTCACCGGTTGCTAACGGAGACCTTCCACCAACGACCAGTAAAAAATATTCTCGCATGTTCTAGTCAACGTACGTCAGTTTGAGATATCTCTCCCTTTGACGTCAATTTGGAGAAAATAGTGATTGCTAACGTCGATAAATGACGTCCCTTTGTCCGTGACGTCATTACGCGTCGCGACCGGCCCGGGGGCGCGGCGGGTTCGCAGGCTTCGACCTCAGCCAGTGAAGGTCGTGTGGAGCCGCGCCGCGTGAACCCTGGGGAGAGATAAAAAGGCACAAACTTTAGATAGAAAACAAACACTATAAAACCAGAATAAATATACAAGGAGAAAACTATAATTACAAGACAAGAGATTTGTAAAAGAAAGGACTAGAGTAAGAGAAATGGACTAAGTATAAGACTTCAATAAAGGTCTAATGGCCTAACTCATAAAGCGCGATGCATAGAAGGTATGATGAAGTAATAAATAAGAGTATAAGAAGAGATGAATAAAGGACTAAAACAGTGAGAGAAGGAAATTGACAGCAAACAAATGAACAAATCAAAAATGTATTCAAACATTGACCCACACGAATAAAGGAAAACAGATAAATTATAAAAAAACTACGGGGAGAAATAAAAAGACACAAACTTTAGAAAGAAAACAAACACTGTAAAACTAAAATAAATATATATAGAGAAAACTTATCAGAAGATAAGAGAATTTTAAAAGAAAGGACTAAAGTAAGAGAAACAGATTAAGTATAAGCAGCAATACTAATGGCCTAAGTCATATAGCGCGATGTATGGAAGGAAGGTATAATAAATGAATAAACTAGAGCATGAGGAAAGAATGAATGGAAGAGTTAAAGAGTGAGAGGAGGAACTAGACAGCAAAGAAATTAACAAATGAAATATTTAAGCAAGCCTTAGCCCATATTAATCAAGGGAAACAGAAAAATTTAAAGAAAAATCAAGGGGATAAGAGATGTTACAATTTAGAAGGTTCAGGAACAGCGCGTCCAAGTGTGAAAAGATTTTAAAGCTTGTTTGCTTATGCTTTTTATTCACGCTAAATATCAAATACTATTCTTGTTATAAAGCAGCGTGTATAAGAAACACACCAGCAGTACTATCACACCAGCACCTATGCTTCTGCCTGCTGGTGAGGTCGTCACCATTGAGAAACACAAGAAACGCGATTTTATAGACCAAAGCGATTAATAATAATTGATACTGTATAAATATCTTAATACTTCGCTGCTATGAGCAAGGTCTTTATTGATATCTAGCAGTACTTGGTTTTATAGCTGACAAATTAGTAGGACTAGTAGTAACTAAAAAATAATAAATAATACAAAATTAATAAATTCAAAACGTTACCATTGCTATTATATATAGTATATGTCAGCCATTAAGTTGACGTAGCGAAATCCCATTCAACACGGACGCATGCCAATTTTCTTTGATCCGGACTGAACTATAAATAAATATATAAAGGAGAGGAGAAAGCCGAAGGGAAAAGGATTAGGGGAGAGACGAAAAGATGAACAGAGATATAAGAGGGAAGAAAAGGGGAAGATATTTGTAGGATTATGTATACGAAAGAAACGTCTATTTAATTTAAACTTTACTGAGAAAATATTATAATAGAATTTATGTGTAAGCTCAATATCAAAAAAGCCGAAGTGAACAGGCTAAGATATACTGTATGTCGGGAGCTGAGCGAGGGGTGTGGGAGGGGAGAGGGGAGCGGGAGGGAGGGGAGATTCGCGTCTCTCTAATAACGTTTTAATAATAAAGTCGACTTAGCGGCTCGAAGCAGAGACAAGTGTTGTATGGCGCAACTCACAAGTGGTAGCGGGAATGAAAGCGTTTTATATACAACAAAGCGACGAGAACATCCGCAGGAAGTAATAGAATAGAAAAGTACGTATTTTATTATAGAAAAACATCAAGCTATGAATAAAATATTGAACCTTTCCATTTTATATATATGTACATATAAATGTGTATAAATATTTATACACGCTTATTTAAATATATGTATATACATAAAAATGGCGCCGCCCAAACTAATAGCAGTCGTAATAGATTCTCGGGATGACTGAAAGCTTGCGTCTGCTACACAGCTCACACAACTTTCCCACTCCACATACGTCAACGTCCACTGCTGGGCGTAGGCCTCCCTCAATAATGGAGATATTTTTTTATAATTTTATAGCCACGCGTTTTGATTAATCACGTGATATTAGTTGGTGTTATAGTAACTGCAAAAAAATGTAGATATTCATCGGTGCAGGCCGTATTCGAACCAGATACCTACAGAGTGGGAGGCAAGCGTTCAATCCACATTCTTAATGGAGCATTTAAATCTTGGGTTTACTTTGGTCAGCTGGTAAAAGACACAGAGGAAGACTGATTATGAGACGGACTGATGACATTGTAAAAACAGCTGGCTGAAATGGATGGAAACAGCACAAGATAGAGAACAGTGGTCGTCTCTGGAGGAAGCCTTCACCCACATGGGGGTTCTTGCTGATATAAAAGGCTTTTTTAATGTTATTTATATTCAACTACAATCAGCTCAGTGTGTCCCCATCCCACATTTACGCTCATCCTTCGTCCCCGTTGCTCCGGACCCAACATCTGGTAACATGAAACTTTCCTTCAATGAGCTAGTAATAAATCTTGCAACAATACACCAGGTCTCATTTCCGCTGACGTCACGGAGACACTACACTACTTATACTAACTAAATTAGTGTTCAAGTGCTCGAAGTACTATACCTAATGATCTAGGCCAAGGGGTCTTTGTACGAGCCACATGCGGCTCTTTGTATGTGAACCTGCAGATCTATGGTTTTACGGGCAAAGATAATTTTATTAAAAAAATACTTTACCTATGTATTATTTAAATATTTTTTTAATGAAGAAATAAAATTTAAAAAAAAGTGTTTGGTTGAGTTAGTTTGAGCCATCGGGTGGAAGGGTTTTTAAAAACTACATGCTTGGTACTACTGGCCCAAGTCAAGATGTTAAGTTAATAAAAACTGAGAGAGAACTGATTTTATTTAGTAATGCAAGCTTCTTATATACTAAGGTTATACAATGGCTCCTTATGGCTAGTTTATCAACTATATTTGATTAATGGATCTGTTATCCGAGTGTAACGGATTTACATTTCAGTTTATCAGTAAGTATTTTCTTTGTTCATTGTCGGCCTTTCTCTTATGACAACATAACTATTGTCAAGAAAAAAAATTACGGCTTTAAAAAGTATGAAATTTTGTCAATTATAATTTTTGTGTCTTCCAGCTTAATGGTTGCCGTCCCCTGATCTAGGCTGTGAGATGAGATCACGGTTGTTGAGAAAACGTTTCCGCTGGTACAGTTAAACTACTGGTTGGGACACCGTTGTGTTTTAGCGAGTAAGACTCCAGCTTTACTTTTCTGTTGCCCATATAACACAGAATTATCCAATACAAAATTCCTCAACAAGAAAAAAGTGTTAAATTCGTGTCTTCATCATCAGCCGATAGACGTCCGCAAGTGATCACTGTCCTCTCCAAATAATAAGGAGATTTGGGACATGTTCCACAATGCAGGCCCAATACGGTGAGGAGCCAAAGCATCCTTTGTTGATTAACAGGGTGCACAACGAGCAGGAGCTGGCTTGGGTCCCGTGAGTTGTTGTGTTGGATCCTTTATATCCCTACTGAGTATCACAAACGTTATTAAAAGAGAAGAGATAAAAGAAATAGTAGAAGATAAAATAAAGTAGCGGTAATTATAAAGCGAATTAGATTACTAAGGAAACAGTTTCATTTGTATTTGTCTAAATCTGGCTCGCCGCGACTTATCCTATTTGCGGACGGATGATCGGCGCTAGTGCCGTCCAGGGACTGGTTTATCCGGCAGGACGTCTGGAGCCGGTGGATTAGACCCGTATTTACACAGAAGCTCTCTAAAAGAAGACCTCGGCAAATCTCCGCCCTCATTACGGCACGAGCGCGGCGCGCCCGCTATCAGTGAGATAGTTGATAAGGGATAGATCTATTACATTTATTATGTTGGTAATAGTAATAAAGAACAAGCTGATTGCGAAATCGAAATAGAAAAGAGGATGATTATTGATAGCATCGACTTTCTGATGAGTGAAGACAAGCGTTGCCGTATACTTATTAAATATTGTAAACCCGTGAAAGAAGATATAATGAACAAAAAGGAGGCAAGTCCTTAAAATTAAAATGAACATAAATTTAAGGACAGAGGAAAAAATGTATGAGAGGTAAAAATTATCTGGAAATGTGAACACAGTAAAATTAGCACTTTACTATTTGGTGGTAGAAATAGTAGCTAAAGTTGAGAAAATTTACTAGCACCTCTTCGTTATAGGCATATGTGTCAGTTACGGACAAGAGAGCGCCGTTCATGTCGTTCACTTTATCGCATTAAGAGGAAGTGTTCATTTTAAAATACAACAACAGATGAGCATTACCAAGTATCCAGCTCAGGATCCAGACACGGCGTTTCTGCCAAGCTCACGAGTGATCTCCGTCAATCAAGCATCAGTTTGCTGTCGTTGCTTTGCCCGGCGCGCACTTCACTCGTTCACGTTAATCTACAACGCGCTTTAAAACTTCGTTCGTTTGTTAACATCAGTTCTAAAAAATTAGTTCTAGCTAGATTTTAACAGAACAAAATAAAATTATGATTATTGACGATCTCTGTTTAGTGACTTTCGAAGTCGCCGCATATTCCTAAAATATAATAAACTATATTATAAAGGAAACTATAAAGAAAAACATGAAATAAGTAGGATCGTAATTAGAAGAGAAGATATTGATGAAAAATATAAATTAAGATATTGTAAAGCGGGAACTGGAGTTTGAGAGTTGATGATTGAAACAAGAAAAGAAATATATACAGAATATGGTAATGACACATGGAAGAAGAATGGAGACGTAAGAACAATATAGAATGAAAGAAAAGAGGGTTCGAAATGTGAAATAAATGCCACAGGCCTAAAATAAGTAATATTTGCTTACTACTAGGTATAATTAAAGGCGCCGTTGAGGTAATCTTGTATCATCTATGTAAAGGTTTTGCGTTAACAGAAAGTTCGAGTTTACTGGTGGTAGGTTTCCGTTGCCGGAGACTATCTAGGTATGTACCACCGCAGCTCCTATTGCAGCCACTAATTTTATTATATACTATTTTCCTTATTTACTTTTAATGTTTACATTTTAAAATTTTATTTGTCCGCATAATTTCGTTTCCTTCAATTTCGGACTTCTGCCTTACTTTATTTTGACTACTTTTTTCGTCTTTTCCTTTGACTTGTTTTGTTTACTTTTATTATTATTCCAACCGCTTCTTTGCTAAAATTTATAAATATATGGCAATTTACGTCTTGATACATAATTTTTTTGTATGTATTTTCGTTCCCACCCAAAGTGGGACAGGGAATTTCATATTCTTTATTATATTTCTCTTTCTTTTCTTGCTTAGTCCTTTTATAAATCATTTCTTCTTCACTTATACCCTCCTCTGTCACTCCCTTACAATAATGTATTAGAATTTCCTCTATAATTACAAATCGCCACCCACACTTCTGTCATTACTATACTACAGTTTCCTACTTTTCGTTCTTGTTTTTACATTTTTCTCTACATGTCTATCCTTATATTGTTTTTTACTTTTTGTGTATTTGGTGTTTTATACTTTCATATATAATTGTTAGCTCTCGATACAATCTTCCACTCGTTTAATTTTGCAAAGTTTTGCGAGGTTTCCGAATTAGTCGTCGAATGCCGCCGGGGGAAATTACCTGGAATAGTTACTTCTGAACTCGCCCGCCCCGGTTCGGTTTTCGACTTCCGTTGTTCTCTTTATTAAACGTCTTCCGAATTTCAATCGACTTCAGCTGTTCAGGTGCGCTTTGCCGAGTATGTTATATTACTTGGCGAAATTTGTGCGATTAAAGGAAATTTGTGAGTGCGAGATTTAGTATTTACGATTCGAATAATGTTAGTCTACTTATTAATATAATAAATCATCCGAACCACTCGCATTTGGACAGCATGGTGGGAGACTACTAAAATCTCCTTCCTTGCTCCTTCAAGGTCGGCAGCGCAGTGGCGACCCTGCTGTTGTTGCGACAGTCCATGGGCGACAGTAATCATATCACATGTACTGTTCGCTCGTTTGCCCACTTTCATTATAAAAAAAATGTCCCCTGTATTCTACTTCTTAAAGTACCTCTTTATTGCTGGAGGTTAGCAATCAGGTTGGAGAGTTTGCTTCGATCTTGAGCCACGCGGAATAGTTTCTGTACATTCTAATGATGCTAATGTCCAGCAGTGGACGTCTATTGGCTGATGAAGAAGAAATATATTTATTTATTATTATCTGGCAACAACAGATCGTGAACGGGCGGTCGCTGTATACTAATATGGTTCTCGTCTTCTACAAAGAAATGGCGATGTTTCAATAAATATATAAAGAGATTATTGCAATAGAGAAAAGTTTATTTGTTTTTTTTTAAATACATATTTTATTATTTGACGAGGTACAAGAAAAGCAAGGCCTTATTACCTAGCTGTTGAGAGATATCATGTAAAGTAATCAAAAAGCATTGATGTAGTGTAAACAATCCGAACCGACTTCACATGATAGAATTTTAATCATGTGTCTCGCTCACACTCTTTGAAGTCCTATTGAAATTTACTTTATTATGAAAAATTACTTTATTATGAAGCTCGACCTAGTCTTTTAAGGGCTAGAGTTACAGATTTATAAAAACTTTTCTCTTCCATTAAACAGTTCCTTATCTAAGCCTTTGTAATACAAAGCTGCGAGGAGTAATTTCGCGTTAATGAAATTGAGTACTTTTTTTCTTCCGACAAAGAAGTTAGCCAATTAAAGCTTACTCTAAGTAGTTTACATTTTGCGTGGAAATGTCGCTGCCTTAATTCCCCTTCGGCGATTTTATTCAGTTAAGTTTTGATACTTACTTCATGAACACCTTAACAAATAACTTACCTTTCTTTACACAACGTTATACTAGTAAGAATTACTTGGTTAATGTCCGCAGCCTTTACTTATGACTGAGCCTCCGTATAAAAGCCGCTATAAATTTTGTAGGCAAGTAATGTATTGTGACATGCTGCGTGTTTATCCAATCACAAGGCAAAAATTTAGCAAACATTTGATGCACTATTAAAAAATGTTAATGCACAACACAGCCTGCCTCCGTGCTGGCGGCTGACATCTGGTTTTCCAATCAAACAGTTCCCACTATAAAATTATCTGTGGTAATACGCTTACAAACATATGAATGCTTAATAATGCTTATTGTTTACTTCATCATCTCTTCGGCTTATATCATCATCAGCTGATAAACGCTCACTGCTAAAAAGGCCTTTCTCAAAGATCTTCACTCCGAACCGTCCTGGGCTGTCTGCATTCAGCAGATTCTCACCACCTTCACCAGATCGTCGGTCCAGATAGCGAGAGCCTTGCCAGCACTACGTTTACTAGTACACGGCCGCAGGTTCAAGATCTTACTGTCCTTTCGGCCGTCAGTCCTTCGAACAATATGCTCAGTCCATTGCCTCTTATGTCTAGTAATCCTTATATCCTGACTTATATATATATACATATATTGTATTATACTAGGAAACGAGACGAGCGAACCACTCACCTTATGGTAATGATACGCCCATAAAAACGAGGCACTAGTTAAGACAGTGATTCTCAACCATTTTGCCGCGGCACTTTTGTGTGCCGCCAAATTTTAGATAATCCCTTTATAATAAATATACTGTTATTTTAGTAGTACCTATCTTTACATATAATTTTGTCGAACATTTAAAATTATTAACATAAACTATTTTACGCAGTTTGTTGTTTTAAGTTGTAAGTAAATAGTATTTAAGTATATTTTTTCTTTGTTTGCCGCCAAATTTTGAAATTGTTAAAAATGTGCCGCAACAAAAATAAAGGTTGAGAATCTGGGTTAAGATATACACAGCACCACATTGCTCACGTGCCCTTGAGACATATATTAAGTCTTGTTACCCCAGTAATTTCACTAACATACAGTATTCTACAAATCGGAACACAATCGTGTCTGCAAATTAATATTTGGCATAGAAATAGGAGCTGCGGTGGTATATACTTAGACGATTTGCGGCAACGGAGACCTTATCAACAGTACGTATGTATAATGGTTATAGTTTATAACACAAAAGATTTTATTAGTATTTTATATTGTACCAGATACAGACTGGTATAATTTTGGGGTTGAACCTGGCTCTGACAGACACTTGCTTCTGATCCGGGTCCAACGGGGTGACGCCCCTCGATAATCATTACAGGCTCTTCACTTGACGTGTTCAGTTATTATTCATCTGCCCACCCACTGATCGTATATAATGTTTAATCATCTAACTTTAACTTAAAATTTACATAGATTAAACATTAAGAAATATAACTTAATTTTATCACAGATTACTAATTTCTGCGCTGCTGCTAATGGTAGAAACATTTCTAAGTTGAATCCTATTCATCTGCCTATTGGTATTGTTTTCTTTTTTAATGTTCATATTTGTATTTAAGTTTTGCTTAGTTATATTTTTATATATTTTCAGATAGACTGAATAAACTATTTTTCTTTCTTTCTGGTTACTAAGTTATAAATCAGAACAATAAAACGACGTAAAGAATTTTTCATATAACAAGTGGTTCAATTAACTGAGTTAGTTCTTCTGTACTAATGAAGGTGATACACGATCTGTTGAGGAACAGGCACCGCAGCTTGCGAACATGAGACCATAAGTGTTTGTTTCCGAATCAAAAGTATAATAACTTTTTTTATCGTTCCCTCTCGAGGTGGTACAAAGAATTTTACTATCTTTTCATTTTTCATACTATACCATATACCTTACACATCATCCTCTATCATTCCTTCACAATATACTTTTAACATTTTTCTCTTTTACTCATCTATCCTAATACGAATTTTGGTGACTTTCTTTTTGTTTCATCTCCTACTTCATATTTACACTTTTATTTTTACATATCAGAATCTTAGCTTTTTTTAGCGTTTCCCTTCGTGATGTGTGTGGCCTTGATTTTTCTCTTATTTTTTTTACTGTTCTTTATACTTTCTCTTTTACCTTTTCTTAATATCTATCTCAGCCACATACCTCGTATTTTCTTTCACTTTTTTATCTTTTGTGCATTGTTCTTATTCCTTTTTCATGCGTTGTCTCTCAAACTAAACTCGCTGCGCTTTTTTCTTTTATATCTTTATACATTTTATAATTTTTGTTACATGATTTTTAATAAATTTTTCATTGTTTTAGAATTTTAGTTTGAAGCGTCCGTACTATTACTTTTGTGAACAATGCCTTCTCCTCCGTCTCCCTAGCATCGAGTACAATTAAATCCCCGGGGCCATCATTAACAACAATCAACAAATTCGTTTAGTCATTCAATAAATTAATTGTAGTGCTCCAACAATTGAACAAAACGCTTTGTTTCATAACTCCGGTTAAAATCCTCTCGTAGTACAAAGGCAACAATACAATCTGCTTCCACGGCGGCGGGCGTTGCGTAAACACGGCACTGAGAGCTAGTGCTTTGCAACACTGGATTAAGTTCTCGATTACTCTCTTATCTGGTGACGGTATACACAACATTCAAGCCCATATCTAACAAGATATCCTACTTTTGTGCGTAGAACGAGTTGGGGTGAACATCAAGAGTATCAATCGCTTCATTGTAAGATCCACGATGTAGAATATTGCGCTGTACCCAGATTGCGCTTGTCTCTCTGGTATATATAAGAAGTATTTAAGTTTATTTTACAAACCAGAACGTAGTGCTTGCATTGTTGCGTCACATAGAGAAAGAATCTGGAGTTAGACTTATACCCAGCAATCTAGATGTAGAATAAGTGGGTACCATAGTTTTTGCTGCAACAGCGCAAAATTGCTAAGTCGAATCAAATAGAGAATTATAAATGAAAATTGGTCAATAAGTCACATGTTCTCGAGTCGGAGACAGCTTAGAATACGTCTACCGTCTACCTTCGGTATAAAGTAAAAGCGCGCTAAGAGAGAACTGGTTATGTGACAGTTATAAGCACATTGCGTTATAAGCATGTGACTGAGAAGATCAACATTATTAGAATATGAAAATGAGGAACCGTCCAGAATGACCTAGGAGCTTTACTTGTAAAAAGGAAGTGCTGGAAATTAACCACGTCATGTTTTATTCATTCACCCCTATTAATTTGGACCCCGGGAAAAAGTTGGCAGCGAGATAAAGAAACGGAGGAAAAATTTAATATCCCGGTTAGAACATAATAAAGCTGATCGACGAATGTCTAAAGCACAACTCGGGGGATGATTTAATTTTTAAAAGCCGGAATTGGTCGAGCGACGCAAACAACCCCCGGGGAGGGCCCGCTTCGGGGGTTCCCGATAAATAATACGTTGGGACCTGGCGCCGCCGGAGGGCGTCCCCTTGCACGCGATGGCACCCAGAACATGAAAGTGCCTCCAGTTTGTTATCCAGCATAAGAAATATGTGTTTACTCAAGCTCAAAGAGAGCCCCTCGGGCCTTTGTGACCATGTTTTGGATCAGACCGTGATACATATGATAACCTACTGTCCTTTATACAGTAAGGAGCTGGATACAGAAATTAAAAGCATTGCTCTCTGATGAGTGAAGACCAAAGTCCTCAATTACTACTGAAATTTTATAGGAATGCTGTAGCCGTTATCATAGAAAGAAACAGGACCAAGGGAAAAATTATCAGGCGCTGCGTTATTATGAGCAAGCGTATCACTTACTATAACGTGAATGACTTGAACGACTATTTGAATTTATAAAAAGCTTTGTCACCGCTATAGGGAAAGGACGATGTGATAATTCGTACAGCGTATACTACTACTACTACTATCAGATCAGTCCACTGCTCACCTCACTCAATAACGGTGGGATTTGGGCCATCTCCCACCACGCTGGCTCAATGCGGGTTATTGGGGAGCCAGAGCCTCGTTTGTCGATTAGCAGGGAGCACCGCGAGCAAGTGAAGTTGGCTTGAGTCCCGTGAGATATTGTGCAAGACCTTACATCCCTATTTACCACTCAGGTAAATCCACACATTGATATATTGAAAGAAAGGTGATGTTTTGATAATGAATCTCCGCTAATTTGAAAGTGATCTATCAGCAAGTTGTATTCAAGTTACATAAGTGATGTTCAAGTAGAACTTAACAAGCAGTTTAGTCGATTCTGTTCGCGGCCGCGGCGGGCAGTACGCAATCGGTTTAGCTGTGAATGAGAACGCCGCTCCCTCTTAATGCCCTCAATAAGACGTCTGCAGCTCCGAGATAATTCACTTCCGTTTGCACCCTCTCTCCCCTCTCCTCACCCCGAGCACACGCTCCCATTGAGTATCTCCGATAGTTATTAGAACACGACTGAATTCAGTTTCATACAAATTATACGCAGAATGTAATAAACGCTGTGTCTGTATAACGCCGTTTCTCTCACTGTCAATTTCGTGATATATCTATATAGGTATAGAGATTTTGGACAACTTCCGGTTGGTCGACCAGAATCGGAAGTATATAAAACAAATATATTTTGTCGAGAAATACTTATACTTCAATAAAGATAACAAAAAATATGCACCATTAAGGTAATTAGTGTCTTTTGGTCTCAATTTCATTTGGTCGGTTTTATCAGAAGTACATATAAATAGTAATTTTTATACGGGGAACATATTTGTATAAGAATAATGTCAAAAATTTACATAGTTATGGTATTTAGTGACTTTCGACACCACTTCCAGATGGCTGGAAAGAATCCGATAGTTCTAAGAACCATCTCTTTGCCTATCTAAATATTAATGCCAAGTTTCGTTTTGGTTGGCCTTACTGTTTGGCCAGTTCGCGACCACAACGAAATTCAGACACACACTTGACTAAATCTTAGTCAATCCAAAATTGACAGTAAATTTTCAAAAAAATATATAACCTCTATGAAGTTTCATTTTGTAAGCTCTTAAACATCTATACAAATTATGTCTGATTTACTGGCGGAAGGTCTTTCTAGCCGGAGACTATCTAGGTAGGTATTACCGCTGCTTCTATTGTAATATATACATAAACACACTGCGTATTAATATACGTATAATATACGATATACGATAAACATTACTGTGTTCCGGTTTTTTACGAATCAACGCGAAGAACAAGGCGTTCACCTGATGCTAAGTGATAAACAAAAGCCTCTAAAGATCTCCACTCCAATCGGTAGTACGCTGTATCTAGTAAATTTACGCGACCTTCACCATATCGTCTATATAAAATACATAGTATATATAAAATGAAATATATGTTTATATCTTAAAAAATCTATTTCCGTTCCCCTCGCCTAATTACATCACGGAGCTTTTATAATTTAACAACACAAATCCATTTCGCACCGAATGAAATAAACTTCCGCTCTGTTGTAACGTAAATTTTAATGTTGTTAGATGCGGGGAGGCGGATTGAAATGTTCCCCGCGTCGCCTCTGATTGTTAAGAAATGAAAAATGTGAACGGGACCCCAGCAATAGACCCCATCCCCACATTTAGAATATTCCCAGTTTACATACGAAGAGGTTCAGCTCCTCATTCCTAATAAAAAAAGCTGAGGAACAACTTGCCGGCGTCAGTGTTCCCGTACAAATACTATATGGTCTTCAAATCAACAGTGAATAGGTATCTACTAGGTTAATGCGCTTTACCACCGCAGACCACATCAACACTTAATACCAGGTGGGATCGTAGACAAATTTTTTGGACGCTCCCTTTTACTGGGGACCGTCTAGGTAAGAACCACACCAGCTCCTACTTCTACCTCATAATAATATATAAACATTAGTGTGTTCCGGCTTGAAAGGTAGGCTGTATGCTAGTGAAATTACTTAGGTAATGAGACAACATCTTACGTCTTAAAACGAGCGTAATGTGGTACTGTTTATACTTTTTTAACGGCATTATAAACGCCTTGTTCATCTGATCACCTCGTTGAATAAAAAAAGGTAGTTTACATGATTCTACATACGTAAAATTTCCAAAAAGAAATAAGTGGTATACTTGTTAAATTCATGGCTCTGTTGTTAAGAAATGAAATTGTAGCAAATTTTAAGAATATCTGATTATATTCCTACTGAACCTTTCGCATGTGAATGTATCGCTTAGGGGAACAGCTCCGCGACCTTCACACGGCTGTCAGATGGTTGAACGGGTGAGGAAAGAAGGTGGTACGTGCGAAGGCCGCGAAGGGAGGAGCCAGGAGGTAGGAGGAATAAACGCGCCTACGCAACACATTAGCTCCTTGATAGATAGATAGATAGATAGATAAAAATATTTATTGTTACCACAAAAACACACACACCACATACAGATAGACAGATA
>DWLS01002984.1:0-16721 GCA_018246255.1 Pachliopta kotzebuea | reverse complement strand
CGATGATGGTAAAGCGCATTAACCTAGCAAATGCCTATTCACTCTTTTCTTGAAGATGCCCACATCGTAATTGGATGATGGATGGTAACTGGATTACAGTAACGTTTGCACAGTATGGTTTGGCGGTTGAAATAGGAGCTGCGGTGGTACTTACCTAGTCGGTTTCCGGCAACAGAGATGTACCACCAATTTATCTTCCTGTACGTAACGGGATCGATATTCATTATAGCCCAAGTAGAATACTCGCAACCCTTATCAAGGAAAGATGCCAGTTTTTTCTCGGTTTTTCCCAAATAATTTATTTAGCGGGCCGCCGTCAATTTATCTCTGTGGGAGCTAATTTCGCGTCGGCCCGGTGGCTGGCTGGCGCATGCTGTAATTCAACAAATTGCGCGTCCTATTGGATTTATGGGCCCCCGCACTTGACGGAGCGCCTGCCTCCCTTCTTCGATTGTTCTTGACGGTAGCTGGTACAGGTCAACTGATAAAGATATCAAATTTAAGATAAATAAGCAAAGAAAATAACTGGTGACGTACATTCAGTCCCCGTCGATCTCAAGTATCACTATTATTAAAATTTTACATTCCTGTTTAAATAATATACACAATTTTTTGTTATAAATATTGATACTTTCAATTCTAATGTTTGACCTTTTCACATACATTTTTCAAACCCTACCTAATTACGAACACCTGTAACAACAGGAGTACCTTAAGCATTCTTGTAACATAATTATCTCTTCAATAGAACATTATTCATTATACTATTTGTTATAAAGAGTAATTTTTTGCCATGTTTATTTATGTTTGCGTAGTAACTTAGAAATGTCTAAATAAATTCTTTATAAACTTGTTATTAATTTGTTTAAGTACCAGAATTTTTATTATTAAATGTAAAGGGAACTATATCATCGTGGTGTATGGGCGCCCTTACTCCGACGGTAGGTAACACATAATCGCATCAATTATTCGGTTGGCGTCTTTCTTCTTTATTGCTTTGCTGGAAGGGAAGGCACACTCTGTACTGGCTTGAGTTTTTTAAAATTTTGTATAGCATGTAATTTTTAATGTGCTATTTTGAGGTAATCAAGCGCCTATTTGATGATTTTCTTACGCGTTTTGAGAGAAGTAACAAAAAAAAACTATATTCACCTATTCATGATAAAAATCTTTCCTTTTTTCTACGATAAAGTAATTTTTCAGCACAATTTTTGCCTGATGGTGAGTAACAAATATCTAGTTGGTAATTTACATAATTGAAGTGTTTTTACTCAACTAGGCGATGAGACGAGCAAGGTGTTCACCTGATGGTAAGTGATACGCTTGCCCATAACAACGTGCCGGTGTTGAAGATCGTATTCACTGCACCACATTGCGCTCGTCGCCCTAAGACAATTTGTTGTCAACAACGCTTTTCAAACCAGAACACAGTAATCTTTGCACGTTACTATTTGGCGGTAGAAATAGGTGCAGCGGTGATATCTACTTAGGCGGTCTCCGGTAACAAATCTACCGCCAGTAAAGGGTAATGAGAAGAGTGACTAGTATATTTATCTCAAGGCGATAAGTACAATGTGATGTTGTGTAACCAACCCAGTAGACGCAATACTATTATAATTATAGTCGCGTATCGCTGACCATACCGTGACATCTTGTTACGTTGTTATATATCCAATGTTTTGAGTTTAAAGAATCTTTATTTCTTACAAGAATTTAACAATTCACTTAAGCGAGAAAACAATAAATATAAAGACAAATCAACATTGCGAGCGTACAAAGATATTATGTGATGTAATACAATGAGCAGAAATCATTAATAAACAGTTATACATCGCGACATAATTACTGCAAATATCGTCGAAAGGAAGGTGGACGGCAGTGGTCATAGTAAAGGTTAGGGTTTTGAATAAGGTTTTCGGATATTTTAAGTTTATTATTAAAATAAATACAATTGAAACGTAAAGTTGAAATATGTTTAAGGCGAGCTGAGTAAGAGTACAAGACACGAGCGGTTCTGTTATGTGTTTCTTTCTGCTGACTGCGGATGGCCAGACAGGCGTCTCGCTCGCGCCCGCCGCTGCGAATGGGCCGAATCAGCATGGTGGGATCTACACAGAGCTGAAATGATCCATACATTCTGTTACCTCTCTGTCATTATTGCTGGTTACAACAGACTTTATTACCTTTACCAAATATTATGGTCAATAACACAACAGCGTCAATTTCCTTCAGACAAAAGCTATTAATTTGTAAATGATTTCCAAATGAATTAATTCTTAGAAAATCTTTATTGTTTATATTTAAAATATCTAATTAGTACGTCAATAATTAAAAAGTCATAGGTATGTGGAATAAGATAACCGGATAAAATTTAACTAATATATATGTGGGCAGTGTCATATATATTTTTAAAAGTCAATGTCTTATACATTTGTTTGACATAATAAAATTACCACTAGCACACTAACTGTGATCACTCTGTAGTGATTCAATGAAGTTTGTAAATCAGCATATGCAAAGTGGTATAGCAATAAATCTAGCAGCTCTTGCTCGTTCTCGCATCATGTTACATCTTAATTTCAGAGCCGGCTCAACGGAGCCTGCCCGCCGGAGATACTGCCTTTTATCAAATACGCATCAAGTCAGAAATTACCTTATATGGAAAACGAAAAATTTTACACTGTGACCAAACATTTATAGATATAACTGATTGTCCACTATTTGATTTTGTCACCATTTTTTACATACAAAACTCGTTTAAAAATGCACTCTGTTATATTTCCGGAGAAAATGTTTAAGTATTACGCCATGGGCCCTATGGTCCCCAGCATCCGTTGAGCTGTATCGTAAAGACGGGTCAGCCCTGTCATGATCAGAGATTATATGTTTAAGTAATTTAAGGTAAATTAAACTGCGCTAATTTGTTTTTTTTAGAAACAGAGGGCATTATGTGGTTGTTTATATCAAATATGTTGTGACAAGGACTTCATACCAATTACACGCGTTCGTTGCTTATATTTTAAGTTGTTTGCAATCGTCGAAAGCGTAAAGCTTTATTTTATGATTGGCATTTAAATTAATTTCGCTTTTCCTTTTGTTTCAGGTGGTCGTCGTGTTAATGCTGTAGACGTATTGGTAGGTGTTAGGAATATGTTTCATTCAGCGCGCCCTACGTCAGCTAAAAAGATCGTGCACGTTAAGCGAACGATAAGCGATAGATGTATCGTCGCATTCCCAGTTGATTTACATCGAGCGGTCCACGTCGCGGAATCAAGATATCAATGTTAACTGTCGAATAAATTTTTTCGCCCACACTAACGCTTAGGCAATCGACTACCGGTGATTTATCGTCAAATTTTTCCCGTTAGCAACGCTTACTGAGCACACTGCGTATCACTATTTCACAAATAAAAGAACCCGTCGCGATATCATCGTCGGCTATAAATTTTATACCGTTCATATGAAAAATACGCGTCTCGCGAGCTCTGTTATTTATGACTTGGTATATGCATAAGTTGTATTAAACTTGAGGCGTATCGGGGGGCATTAATTGGGCGCTGCGTAAGGAGCAGTGATGCGAGTTTAATTACGTAAGTAGAGTAAAAATCGTTTAAAGGAGAGCGTTGAATAAGTGGCGGTATCGTCGCAGTGGATCTGCTATCGGCTCTATCGCCACGGTGGCTGTGCCGCACTAGGAATAGGTCGAGTTCCCGCGTTGTTCCGAGCCGTGATATATTGTTCCGCATCTCCCTGTATAAATCTTGAACGCCTGCTGAGGTACACGGGACACGGCCGCCGCGCCGCAGCTCCGGGCTTCAAATGGAATTGTGTTTTTATTTATCGTGCGAATTGTAACTCACTATCGCTCACTCGAAATCGCACTTTATCTGCCGAAACGCAGACTCAGATCAATGTTGACTTTAAGCCAGGACTCGATGTGTGCATTTACGAGTCGTTTCTATGGTCTTATCGATATGCGACCACTTTGATATTCAACGTATTTGAACTCTGCCATAAAAGTAATTTTTGTTTTGTCATACAAAGTGATTTCGAAGCTCCGAGATAATTAGATTTATACATGTACATTAAACTACAGTATATAAATACTCGCCTAATGGTGTGGATTACGGGAAATTTATTCGAAGTACGGTATTGTGTTTATGTGTCGTCTTGGTCCTATCTCATGATTCAATAATACACTTTTTGGAATGTATTTACATACATATGATACAGTTTAAAAATGTCCAGCGAACGTAAGGAAAAGCTTATTGTAAATAATAAATACGAATTCGTAATTGAAATCTGATGTACAACGTCTGTATACGGTCATAAAGCATAATAATAGTGATATCTTTGCTGATGGTATGTATAATATTATTTTCTTTTGGTATGACGCTTGCTCTATGGACGGATAAACATAAAATTTAGAGGCGTAAAGGATGCCTTCATTACAAATTTTAATTATCGTTATCTTAAATGCATTACTACTATCATTAACTATACGACATTATCATAATGAGATAACGGTATTAGTGAAGGTTGTCGAAAGTAAATTCATTGAATAGTTTCACTTAATTCGTATGAAAGGTATTTATTACATTGATTCCCATTAAATTTAAACGTAACAAGTCATAGTTTAGCTTGCGTCATGCTGAAATTCCTACATACGTAACTACAAAGGCTTTAGTACGAAAAAAATATTCCATTTATTAGTCGATAGCTTAACTTATACTTAGTAAAATAGTTTACCTATAGTCACTTTGAGAAAATGACAACAATCAAAACTAGTTGTGCCCAGTATACGAATAGCTAATTAAATTAAGTAATATTATAATTTATATTTAAGATACAGTAGCGGTAATATTTTTGGATTCCTATAAACATATACGTAACTTGTCTTCGTAAAACTTAAGATAGATCAGAGAAGATTTGGTCGAGATTCTTTCTGATTTTTTAATTAATTTAAGTACGCATTAAAGTGCCAAATGATTTTCTTAAAATATTTGTATGTTAAATATGCACTTGCTGATACATACATCATAGAAATTATCATGTAACGATTTTTTTAAAAAATTGAAAGAGTCTGCGTCTAAATTTTCACAATTTGAATATCCTTTTGTTGAATATTGTAAATAGCGAGCGATTTATTTATAAATTTAATCTGTATAACGATCGATGTATACATTAAAGTTTGAGATACAAAATTCGTACACTTGTTTTGTGAACACAGTTATTGGCGTATAAATATTTTTTTGTTTATTTATTTAATATCATATGCTCAGATATGAAATACGTAAATTTTATCCTTAATGGAGCATTTGTCATACGTAAATATTAGGTAGGCCCAATTTATTGTAATGTAATATAATTAAAGTAAATTAAGTAATAAACGAAGAGAAATACTTAAAAACTTGAATGACTCTAGTTTAAAGAAATTGATTTAAAAAAAAGTTTTTTGTGTTTTATGATTGTAATTGTGTGGAGCGTTGTGTAATATTATATTACCTGTATCTATTTAATCGGAATGGATATTATAATTTTTTGTACAACATCGGCGCCAGTGCGAAATCAAACATGCATTAAATAAAAATTCTGTTACTCTATTTTTTGTTTTTGTTGTTCATCACAAAGAAACCCAATCCTTAGAAAATCACACGTTAGCACAAATTAATTTTATCCTGATATCAGGATGAACTCATCCAACTGTTTCCTGTTTTATCGTGACAAAAAGACTCTGAAGGTCATGCCCTGGTCATTCATGATGAAGTCAAGAGAAATTTAAGTTACTGGTCCAGTGGTAGAGAATTGTCTTGACTTATTGCTGTTGCAATGTGATCGCGGAATTGGAAGGGCTATATAAGAAAACCATTGGTGGTATTCTGTTTCACTGTCTACCTTATCATCTTGGCTTTACAATAGTAGCTGGCGGAATTGAAGACCAAGTTCCCAGAAGGGTGTGATTAGGAATTTGTTGCCTATATGAAAAAAGGGATCGATGGATTGCTGTGCGTTCAAATGTGCTTCATTAGAACAGGAGAATAGGAGTTCACCTACCTTGAAATGTTGCCATATAACAAACGGGGCTGAGTATATAGGGTAAAGAAAAGAAAATATATTATAAATGTGGTACATATTAGATCAATTGTATGACTATGGTCATCGTAGAATTTTCTTTAACAGTAATTTATATATGAATAAATTCGCTATGTACGTGGATTAATAAATAGCATTCACGTATTCTGTATCACAAAAAATAAAAAGTGTTGACCTGAAATATTCTCCGTCACATAATTCATGTCAAGTTTAAGAGAAACCCTTAAGAACTTGGCTGAAAATCCAGGCGGAATATTAAAGCAAACATAGTGCGGAATAATGCCTCTGGAAAATACCTATATTGAGGAGTAGCCGCGCTGTCGTGCCAAACAGGAAGTTTGCATGCGAACCCGCCACGGGATGTGGGGTTCGATGCTCCGCTCCAGGATCTTCAACTTTATCTACATTTATTCGATATGTAGAAAATGTAGATTAGGCAGTAAATTTTCTAGCACACAATTCTTAAAATTATTTTTTTTTAACAAAACATTATCAGTAAATTATGTATTACGCACAATACATTACACAGGTACAGTTAATATAAAATATGAAGTATTACTTATCAACAACAATTTGATAATAATGTATAAAAAGTCGATTATAAAATTGATATCTTGGGTGTTCATCTTAACCTGAAGTACAAAATTTAGGTAGATCAATAATTTTGCAGTTTACAATCTTCTTTTAGTTTTACAGTCGTTGTACAAATTGCGAGTAATCATTACATCACCAAGATGACTTTTCAGAAAGAGGACTTTGATGTCATCATACGAAACCTTTTTTAATTAAAAAATTTAAAGATTAGAATTACGTTTTTATTGAAAAAGAAAAAAGGGGTGTATGTGGTCCCAAACAACACCTGCGGTGCACTTTGTTAATCAACAAACGAGGCTCTAGCTCACTACCAACTCACATTGAAGTCGTGAGACACTGCCCAAACCGTCCCACTATTCGGAGAGGCCTAAGTCCAGCAGTGGACGTCTATAGGTTGATGAAGATAAAGACAAGCAATTAATTTGTAGTGTCACTTCGTTTTCTTTAAATTCCATCTCCACAAAGCCGCATCTTCAAACAGTGTTTCTTCTCATAAAATGTTACGTAAAATATTATAGTGACGCAGTTATTCTGTATAATTATAGATATGTGTATGTACTCTTACTAAAAGTGATATGTAATGATGTCAATTATTCAGTTTTTTTTTTAAAACAACAACGTGGTTTTAAATCCAGTAATAAGCCCGTTAGAAGTACCCAGCGACAAGCCGTTACGAGACCATCTCCGTTACGGCGGGATTTCTCCTATTATTTATGACTCGAGAAACTAAGCTTCATTTTTTATAAGACACGTAAATTTGGCGGTCCGTCTGTAGGGCCGCTATAAATCAGGGTGTATTCGGCGGATTAGAGGAAGAGTAATGACGGGAGTCCACCTGGAGGGACTGCTATTTGTTACCTATTTGCTCGAGCGTCGACCAAACTGCTCCGGGTCTTATGTACCACGCTTTTGAGGTGTTAGTACTGTTACTTTATTGTGGTAACATGCTTCTCAATTGGTGCTTTTAATTATAGAAAAGCTCTTAAAGTATTGTATAATTTAACTGACACATTTAATTTAGTTTTTTCTTTAATTCATTGCTTTTTCACGAAGTCATATTTACGCAAAAAATTTATGTTGCGTGTAAGTTTGAACGTAAACAAAAGATCAAGGGTAAGTTAAAGTAACAGAACCCGGTCAAAAATTAAGGAGCAGATTGTCTTTTATGTAGAAATTAAGGCTCCCATGAAAGGCTTATAATTAACGATCTAATTAGAAACGTGAGACTGCTTACTTTATTAGGTGGCTCGAGGTTTCGTGACGCCACGATGTTCCTGATATCGGATTTTGGTCTAGTTTAATTAGCTATTTTCATGTTATAGTCGTTTGTTTAAGAATTTCTGCTCCTTGTGGGAACTAAAGATTTATAACGTTTAACTTTAATTTATACCGAAATTAGTTTATTGGGTCTATTTCTTTTAGGCTGGTAGTTTTTGATTATGCTTTAAAAATTAAAAACACTATTATATGTTTATTAATTAATTCCTTCATGATTATTGTGTATCTATTTATTATTATATATCAGTATTTTTTTTAATTAAAAAAACTCTTCGTTTCTTATTCATGTTTTAGTTATAGAATCAAACAGCATTAATTCGATAATAAATATTGTCATTTTCGGTCCTTTTCAGAGAAGGCCCGTTATGTGTCTAAATATAATAAAAAAAAGAATTGATTAGACAATTAATAATTAAGATAATAATTATCTCATTATAAACGTTCATACTTTTTCATATATATACATATTTATACTTAAATCCCTTTGATTTATTGCTAGAAAAAACCGAACTGTAATATCTGTACACGTGTATATATGTTGAAGGGTTGTTATTATAATAAAAAAAGCATTGTTTACCTGATTTATTTTAAAAAATATTGTTATTATTTATACCTATATAATATTACCACTCAATTGATTAGAAAAAACATAACGTGCAAGAGAAAAGAGATATGGAATTTGTATCCGTGTACCTAAATCTTTGGTAGTTCAATCTCCTACAGGAGATAACCTCGACGGCGTAAGAATTTATTACAATTATTGGTAATGACACATTCAAATATTAATTGGTTATATTCTTTGGAAGACTTTCTGGAAATAATCTGGCAAAAATATTAGTCGTAAATCTAAAGCTAAACGTAAAACTTAAAAGAATTTTTGGTTTAACTTGGTACGTTTGTTATTCTTGAGGTACAGGGAACACAATACCAAATATGGATTTCCGTGGTCGGTGGTGTGGGAAAACATAGCGCACTTTGCATCGCCACCACGTCCATTCACAGCACACTCTCCTCACCCACTCAATTTGACGCGTGTCCCGCCTCACAAGGAGGCATCTGCAGACGAGTTGATTGCGCTGCCAACGCTGCCACGGACCCAGACGTGAACCACGTAACAATCGACCATTTGAATTACAAACTTACGGGACTGTTTTACAAGCTGGTTCAATTTTTTACTCCTACCCCATGAATGAAATACGAATACGTAATACATTTGTTAGAGAATAAAATAAACCACTAGACTCGAGCAGCCCACGACAGTGTTGAACACACACTCACGATAATGGTTAACGGTGAACGTCCTGTCGTTAAAATGATGATGGTGATGAAAATTAAAATAAATTTGTTAGGGACTTTTTTGTATACGACGAAGTGAAGAGACGCGACGTTCACCTTTAGAGAAGTGATATGCCTACTCATAGCGAAATAATACTATTTAGAATAATATGCACAGTACCGCATTGTACCCATCGCTTTGAAGCATAAGGTTTTAAGTCTCGTTACCCCAGTAATTCCACTAGCAGATCCGTCATATCTCAATACGGTAATGTTTACACTGTGTAATGACAGAAACAGTAGCATATATATTCATGGGATAAACGAGTATTGTCCTATGAGATATTAAAAAAAACATGTAAGGATTACAGATTATTTACAGGAACTTTAATGTAAGTGACAGCTTAACATCAGTAGCAATCATTTCACACGATGCATAGGAATGTTAATATCATCAATAAGTTATTCACGTGGAGTCCCACAACAACTTAACTGTCAGGTTTTCGAAGTGAAACGATTTTAGACTGCACGCATTTGATGACTACAGAAAATATTTTCTTCCCACAGCTACTTAAATAGGTAACACTAAATAAATTATTTATAAAAAGAAAAAGAGAACAGAAGTTAATAACAATATATTAAGTGGTAAGTTATGTTCTTAATTTTTTATATGTTTACACATAGTTATTAACATAAAGAGTACGCATTCGTTATAACGATCCTTAATCGTTATTAACGTCAAGGTCATGTAAAAGTATGAAATAAATATAAACGTGTTATAAATTTATAAATAATGTATTTTAGCACAAGAATTATTAATATATATGATTAGAATGAACATTTTTACAACGGAAAATATTACAAGACATGTTTCCATTTCTGTACACCATTCCGATCTACTTAATGATTTATTACTATATTGATTTGTTATATTTACGCTAATATTATATATTTATGTAAACAGTTTTTTTAGATTTTTTATCACTTATTTATTTATTTATTATATTTACATTTCAAGTACTTTTACAGCAGTCATAGTTACTGATATGAAAGATTTCCCCATAATCATAGTCATATCATGATATGATTATGATTATGGGGAAGGTACTCCGTGGAGTACTTACAGCTTCTAATTATCGTTTACAGTCCAATCTACGCAGAATAAAGTCTGAAAGTTTTTTAGTTATATCTGTGGCTTTTGATGTAATTATATTAAAAATAGGATTCGTAGCCGCTGATATCCATACCATATAAGGATCCAATTGACAAAATTGGTATGTATTTTAATCATAATAGTTTCGCTAATCGCCCTTGACATAATCGGTATCTTTTCAAGAATCTATAATCAAAGAAACCTTAACTTATTATCTGGCGATAGACGTCCACTGCGGGACATAGGCCTCCTCCAATAGTGGAGGGGTTTGGGTTGCTGGTTGGGACACTGGCCCTATGCGGGTTGGTAGTGAAAATCTTATGTAATAGTTGCCAAACCATCTGAGTTACTGAATTTCTTACGGAAAAAAATGTTTGAAATTGAACCAAAACAGTTTCTCTTAAACGCAGAGATAGACAATGTTTTGCAACGTATGTAAATTGGTTGACATAGTAAAGTCGCCATAAATCCTCGTGCCTGTATCGTGTACAACTTGCGCCGTGTTCGGAATCGTGCGCAAACGCAGCAGATAAGATATACGTCGCGCGTGCGCGCTGTCCCGCGGGGAGCGCTAATTAAGCCTTCAGATTCACAACACAACGCTGTAAGTTATTTATTAATAACGCGATGCTATTAGTCGTTTTTCTATCGCGTACAATAATTATTTATAGAGTACTCCAAAGTACTGTTCATCTTATTTCATCTCCTGCTTGTATAATCCAATATGAAGCATATCTCTTTGAGCCTTAACAGTGAGGAATTACCACAACGTAATTCTCTATATACAATTTTCAGCCAGAAAAGCATAATCGTGCTGACTATTATTAACGATATTTATTTTCGAGAGTCCTCTTTGTATTCACAAGCACATAATATTTTTTTGACGTAAGCAAAAATCTAAAAGTAATGTATTTAAAAAAAGTAGAAGAAACGAATGATTTTCGAAGAGTCTATCAAAGACTTGCAGCATTACTAAGCTGATGAATCAATTTAAACTAAGATTGAAATAATAGAGCACAATCCGAATAACGTCTTAACGTACATTATAATTTACTTATTATAGTGAATTCATTTATTTCTTCTGGTCTAAGTTGTTACTTGATCAATTTAATTCTTTAGGTTGACGTTAAGCAGCTGTACAAGTAACATAATTTTTAAAGTAGCAATTAGATATTTATTAAAAGTTATGTTGTAAGTATTTCCTAAGTATTATACTTAAAATAAGTCATGTATATAATATTGCAACGATATTATATATATTCTGAATACTCATTTTGCTATTTAAAAACTTGTTGAAAACTAGAAACATATAAAAAATATCACTTCCAAAATATTGTACTACTGTTGTTATGGTAGCACATAATTACACTTTGCTTTAAAATTAAAACTATTCGTCCAAGTTTTAATAAATTTATCTGTATATTAAATGCGAGTACTTTTCATTGATATTACATTAATTCTGTATAAATTCCCTTTAAATTATCATAACATTTGCCCAAGAGAAATTAAAGCGGTATTATGAATACCGCCTCTTTAATTTGCAACAGGCAACAGACCACTATGACTATGAATCTAATTGCTCTCTTTATGTTCCATAAACTATTGAATTCATTATATAACATCCTCAACAGGTTTTTCAATACAGATCAGGTAAACTTTTGTTTATGGTATTTTTGTTAGTGTTGTAACAAAAGTATCAAAAAACATTGTTTATCATAATAATACAAACCGCACCGCATCGAAGCCGAGTAGACAAAGCGGAGTGACCAAGTGTCATAAATGCATGATTTACGCAATTACCTCTTAAGGGTGGTAATAAATTACCGTTCACTTCACTGTGGCAATTACAAACGTTCATTTTGCAGTTAAATATATACATTTTAAACGATTCTGACACTTATTGATGAGGGAATAAATATCACGACGTTGTATTCGTTAGTCAGTGGTAGCGCTAATTTTAATGTGCAATGTGGGTCCTGATTATTCACAGATATTGAATCAAGTCGTACCACCCGCTAACTTGAGGTGATGCTTAAAATTACACTTTTTAAAAAATTATACACAATAAATGTTTTATGATCCTTTTAAAAGGAGCAGGTAAAGTTAAAAAGTGCTTTTAAACGCTATGGCATTTGTTATGAACTTCAGTCAAGATTTTTTTAAAAAGACTTCGCTTCACAATTTATTTACGGATTTAAAACATTATATTAAATAGATGATATAAAATAGACTAGTTCATATATAAAATGTTTGTTTTATTAACTGGGTTCTTCAAGAAAATCTTATTTTATTTTTAGTATTTTCCAGATCACATAGTTTTGCAAGTCGTTTCAGTGCGTCTCTTGAGAGTCTGGACTTTCAAATAACGTAGAAAAGCCCTAAGGGGCAATTACTACTACTACTACTGCAGACTGTTAGATTTCGAATAAGATATTATAAGATATGATTCGTCATGACAAACTGGAAATTCAACCCGCCTACTCAAACCCTGGCAATACTAAACAAGAGAACGCTTACAACTTAATATATCTTGCGGCCCGTAATAGTTTAAAGTTGTAAGTTATATACCTATTTATATTTACAAGTTGCCGCATAGAATCGTAAACTCTACATCCGTTGTTATGAATATTTGTAGTGTTTGCTATTAGATTTCAAATGTGCCTGACCGTCTATAGACAATGCTGCGGTGACGTCATCACAGGCGCCAGAATCGAACCCGGCGAATTAATTAGCAGTCGTATTGTACCCCGTTTGTACGTGATCGATCAGCTATCAATAGTAATCAGCTAGATAGATCGGTGCCCGCTGCCTACCGCAGACTAGTCCAATGTTTCAAGATATCTATCTAAAATCTTTGTTATCTACCTTCGATTAAAGAGCCATTGATCTTTACTTGTTTGCAATTTAAATTAATCACCTTGTTTGACTACCTACTTAGATACCTATAAATATCATTTACTTAGTACTTATTATTTTATAAAGCGAAGAGAAGAAATAAACTATCAACTAAAAGTGAGATATATATTAAATAATAAAAAAAACGTAAATACTGTAACTAACTTTTTGAAGTATAATATTATAGTATTTAAAATCCAGGCAACGGATTCAAAATAAAAGCTGATGAAATTAAAACGTATTAATTGTTAAGTTATAGGTACGAACTTATACAAAAGATAACAACTAGAAAAAGTAACAGAAAATAATTATCGCCTAAAACTGAATAAGACTCTTCATGTAAAACTTCTAAAATTTAGAATTTTCTGTAAAAGCTGAATAGAATGAAAAACTTTAATTCTTTTAGATTGTCAAACAACGCACTCTTGCTGCATAAAACACTTGGATGAAATTAGTGCATGTAAATTCATGACATGGTTTAAAAAGTACTTAAAATGATATTATATAGCAGAACATCCTTATTTTGTTATTAGTGAGAATGGTCTGAAGAAATTATTTGAAAGGTTTATGTTACGGTTAATCATTGGCAAACCTGCTACTAGGTCGGCAGATGAGAAAAAGAGTCTCTGATGGTCAATGGATTTATACAGCACAAGATCGTATTACATCGTACGATCGTACTTTACAAGACAGTTACGTCCAGCAGTGGGCACCCATCCAAACGATGATGAAGATGATAACTGATAGTTATCTAAAGATTTATTAAAAATTAATCTATGTTACTTTCAGACGAGGACCAGTTCCCTGACCACTTCAGTAATTCTTATATATCCTTTATTTCTCTAAGATAAAGTCGCAGTGAAAAGTTAGACTATGTTGTCAAGTGAAGGAATAGCATATCGTTGTGGTTGGATGTTAGTCTAGATATTGAATACATAAAGTAAGGTATACGAATAATGCGTGAACTGGACAATTCTGTGTTATAGGACATGACTCATCCTCAACTTGGTATTCAGCTAAAACGCTTGCAAAACAAAAAACTTGTTTGTATGCCGCGTCCGGCGGCGGGAAGAGCGATGATTGACAGTACATTAGGAAGGTACGAGCCTTGCAATTGCTCATGCCGGTCGCCTTGACATGTCATGTTGGTACATTCGTCCGATGAATATTGATAGACTATCAGTTATTCATTCCATTTGGAAGGGATTGTCGGTTGCATTGTTATTTCTGAAAGGTATCCTTTACCTGGTTGTACTCATATTTATCGTAATCTAATTACGTTAAAAATTATCCGAAAAAGATACACTTGCTTATACATAAATTTACTGGGATGACTAACATCATCTTTATTAGAAGTGAACTGGCTACTTCTGGACTTAACACTTGAATAGGACACTTTAAAAGACCATATCTACCATATTCCACTTACAATCAAGTGAAGTAGTCAAACGCTAGCCTATAAAATTAAATAGAAAATTAATGCCTTTTTCGTATGTTATGTCAAAATGGGCATAATATATATAGACAGAAAATATATCTTGTTCATATTCAGGAAAAGCTGTGTTGGAAAGATTTTGTTTACTAACAAGAGTAATAGACAAAGCAAAGAGACAAAATAAACAATTATACAATAAAATTTTTGTTATTTGTTCATTACCCCAAGTAAACTATTTATAGGAAAATTATGTTAGGAATATAAATAATATTATATGTTAACAGTTCTTTGATTCCATCTAAAGAACTTCATAATCAAACATATATAGTAGTAGTAAAGAATAGGCTATGGTCCATGTGGTCTGCGTGCCCAGCATCAGATGAGCTGTAAACGTCGCGAAAGACTAATCATTGCTATCATCATCAGAATATATGTAGTAGTATACAAAAGACAATATAGAGACGTAATTTATTTAAATAGTAAGAATTTTTCTAAGTAAACTTTCATTCTATGTATTTAGTTTATGCAAACTAGATCAGTCTTTCTTAAAGTGGGCGATAACGCCCTCTGGGAACATTTGAAACCTAGAAGGGGGCAGTAAGAGGCCCATAAAAAATGAGAGGCGTTGATGTGGCAGGGGGGCGATGTATAATTTGTAATTTTGTTTACTTTATATAGTATTTTAAATTTCACTGAAACCTGTTGTACTGTTTTCGAGTAAAATCGAACCTGATATCAACAAACTTATAATATATCATCAAATTCATCCATCTCATTAGATTAGTATAAAAACGAAGACATATTACATATTTATATTGTTTCTTGTGATTTGATTAAAATATATTATTAACATTATAAAGTTAGATTTTACTTGCTCTCACTGGTAAAAATTTGTAGGTTAGAATGTAAGTTTAAACATCAGCACCGACTTATTTAACTAAATTATTTAAAGTAATGAAATTATGATTTTTAAGTTATAGGGGTGTATAAAAATGAGGGCGCTGAAATAAATTGATTTCCAAAGGGGGCGGTAAAGGAAATAAGTTTGATAATCACTGAACTAGATGATAACATTGGTAAACTATTTGATATACTGCCTGAAAATTCGCTATTACTCGCCAACACAACATAAGCCTTAATTAAATAAAATTGAAATGAAAATGCCAAATGGATTTTACGTGCTTTCATTAACGCTTCGTTTCGTATTATTTTCGAACATTTATTACGGTGTGTTATGCACTGGATCGTAATTCATGTACAGTTTGTAAGCTGCTTTAAAATGTGCTTTGGAGTAATATAATATTATATATAGTACTAAAAGTATCTATTAGTCACGCTGTGAACATAGTTTGCCCTCGAAATCATATTTAGTGTGTTAAAACCTTCACCGTCTTAAAAGCCTTCATTGCCGTGTTAGGTAATTCCTTATTACCACCCCGATTCAACTATTTTTGAACATAAATAAATGAATATAACAATTGTTGTTAGATGTACAATAACATTTATCATTCGTTTTAGTAATAAATAGTTCAGATTTTTTTAGTTTAGTTACTTTATTCACACTGGTGGAAGGACTCTGTCGCCGAAGACGGTTTAGGTAGGTACCGCCACTAGTCGCTTTTCTACGATCAAATAGTAATGTGCTAATAATACTAGTGAAATTACTGAGGTAACGAGACTTAACAATACGTCTTAAAGCGACGAGCGCAATGTATACCATACCATCTTAACCAGCGCCACGTTGTTATAGGCGAGCGCATCACTTACCTGATTGTAAGTGGTAGGTAAAGGCCTTACTCGTCTCGTTGAATAAAAAAAAACAAATTACGTTTTAAAATATCCTGCTAAAACTTGATAAGAACTGCTTTTCACTTACGCGTAAAACTAATAAAAGTTTTGTTTTACGTCGTATAGTTTCTACATTTTGTCATAATCACTTTAGTGATCAAATAAGTGATGAATAAAATCATCCGTAAATAAAATTTCGTCTTAAATTCA
>DWLS01002983.1:0-16724 GCA_018246255.1 Pachliopta kotzebuea | reverse complement strand
CGCAGGGTCAGATGAAGCTTTCACGGCCATAATAGTGGCCGAAAGCATCGACATCACCCGAAAAAAAAAAAAAAATAATCCTTGGTTTTTATTCAACGAGACGAGCAGGGCATTTATCTGATGGTAAACACAGCACCACACTAGGTGGACCGACGATCTGATGAAGGTTCGGGAATCCGCTAGATACAGACAGCGCAGGACCTATCGGAGTGAGGATCTTATGGCCTTATGTCCAACAGTAGGTATTTATCGGCTGACGATGATGATGATAACACAGCTCCACATTGCGATCATAGTCTTGAGACCTAAGTTGTTAAGTATCGTAGCCCCAGTAATTTCATTAGCTACATCACCTTTCAAACCGGTACACAATAATGTTTGTACTAGTATGTTGTGTAATAGTAATCTATTAGGAAGTAGGAATAGTAGCTGGTGTAGTACATAACTATACGGTCTCCTGATAGAAACCTACCACCAGTAAATTGTATATATAATATACATTGACTGTACATCTGTTAGGTGAAACTAGTAGTTAACAATTTCCTTCCTTTATGAGTACACTATTGTCTAATACATTTCTCAAAGTGAGCGATAATGCCTCCTTGGGGATGTCCGAAACCTAGAGGGGTCGTTAAGAGACCCAGAAAATGTGGGGCGTTGATGTGGGTTCAGTATTTTAAATTTCACCAAAAAACCTGCTACACTGTTTTCGAGTAAAATCGGACTTGATATCAACAAACTTATTAAATATCATCAAATTTATCATCTCATTAGATTAGTATAAAAAGAAAACATATTACATATTTACATTGTTTCTTTTAATTTGATTAAAGTATATTATTAATATTATAAAGTTGAATTTTATTTGCTCTCACTGGTAAAAATTTTTAGTTAAGAATGTAAGTTTAAACAGCAGAACCGACTTATATAACTAAATTATTTAATGTAATGAAATTGTGATTTTTAAGTTTTAGGGGTGTATAAAAATGAGTGCGCTGAAAAAAAATTGATTTTCAAAGGGGGACGTAAGGGCTTCATTTATTACAAAATATATTGATAATTAATCTTCAACATGTAAGAACAAAAAAAATTATAAAATAAATTAATGTTTTTCTTTTTGAAAGCTGCCGAGATATACAGACGTAAACAGATACAATTACACTAAAATACTACTCTTTTTACATTGGTAGACAAGTAATCAGTGTCAGCTTAGAAAACTGCTTGAAACTAATGACTATAAGTGATGACTAGACATAATAACGATGTCTACTTCGATATGAGTGTTTATTTGTAGTTTTAGAGAAATAGACTTTTGAACAATAAGAATGATAATGATGTTTATTGAAGTAACTATATAAACCAGTGAGTTCGATTAAATTTTATTCCAAACTCAACGTCTGCTATTAACGTACATTTACCTTGTGACGACAACAAAATGAGTTTCACAAATAAAGTTGTTTTCATTAGTGGTGCGAGCTCAGGAATAGGGGCTGCTGCAGCCATAGAATTTACTAAAGAAGGAGCACATGTCGTTATTAATGGACGTAATGAAGCAAAATTGAAGAACACTTACAAACAATGTGAAGCTCACGGAAAGAAACCATTAGTTATCAAGGCGGATATATCAAAAGACGATGAAGCAAAGGCAGCCATTAACGAAACGATCAAAACCTTTGGAAAATTGGACGTACTCGTAAACAACGCAGGTTTCGCGAAGGCTGGAACTATACTCGGTGGAAATCTTCTGGAAAGTTATGATTCTATAATGGCTACGAATGTTCGTGGCGCAATGCATCTGACTGCTCTTGCTGCACCGCATTTGATAAAGACGAAAGGAAACATCATCAACATTTCCAGTGTAGCTGGTACATGTGTCCCATTTAAACCACAATTCATTTCATATTGTGTGTCGAAGGCAGCACTAGATCACTTCACACGCGGCTCGGCATTGGAACTATCTGAATACAGCGTACGCGTTAACACTATTAGTCCTGGACCAGTGACAACCGATTTCATTGATAACACTGGTATGGAGGAACTTAAGACTAATCATGTAGTTCCAACCGCTTTAAAAAGAGTATCGGAATCGATCGAAATAGCCGATTTGATTCTTTTTGTAGCTAGTGATAAAGCAAGAGGCATCACCGGATCCAACTTTGTGTCTGACAACGGTTACATTTTGGTCAATTAATTCATGTTTTCAACAAATTATCATTCAATTGTTACGTGTTACTATTATACCAACTTATAAAATGTATGCATTTTTGATTCTGTTTTTAAAAATTATTAAAGGACTTTTGGCATACATGTTTTTTCCTTATATTATCCGTACAAGCGACGAGACGAGCAAGGCGTTCATCTAAGTTAAAGGGCAAGTGATACGCTTTTAACTACGTGGCGCTGGTTAAGATATCACCTTACACACAGATATAGCACCACATTGCGTTAGTCGCCTTAAGTCTCGTTACCCAAATAATTTCACTACCTTACAGCACCTTTTAAACCTTATCATTGATATCTACTAATCCGACTGTCAATAAAGATCTTAAAGCAGATTCAATATAGACAGGTTTACAAAAGAGTAATTGAAATACATACTTACTAATATGTTTCTTAATATCAGTTTCATTCATTTTTTTTTAAACAGATAACTGTATACAGTCGCAGCATCCCTATTTTTTAACATTTATTAATGTCGCTTTTAAAGTATAAATTATTATGTTTCTCTTCGAACAGAAAAAGCATTTAAGGTCGTAGGAACTGCGGGAGCAGAGGAAACTTCCTAATTAGACGATCTCCGGCAACAGAAAACTACTGCTAGTAGAGAAACTTAACATCTGACTAACTCAATCTGGGTCATAAAGACCAGAAAAAAGTTACACATTGCTTCTGAGACGAAAACATAAGTGTAACAATCTTCAAGAAAACGAAAGCAAAAACAGTAAAATCATCTTTTGTCCTATTTTTTGTATCATACATTTAATTTTTGACTTCGCCCTTAAAAATTTAGCGACGTAAACTTAATAAATATTCTAATTAATGAAGTTACCTTAATTACAATGTACACACGATTCAGGAACAAAAGCTTTGTGTCCTTACCCAAGTTGTCTACTAATGGAATTAAATAGCTATTCCGTGGCGAGAGTGATACTTAAGAATCTCCACACTTGCCAATGTTTATTTTGGTACGCTTCGCCATAGGAAATCAACGGAAAATGTTTGCTTTAGAATAATGTAAAAAATTTCCGCAATTATAAGAGGCTTACGGGCATTATCCAATGATGCTGTCTGTATATTTTAGTTATTAAGTTCAATATAAAATAAATGGACGAGGGTTATTAAATTTAATAAAATATTTCAGTACAGTTGTTCATCTAAAATGTTAGAAACAATATTAGCTAGTCTAGTCTCGGCGGGTCGTAAAAGCGACTAAGAAGGGATTCATTCTAAGAAGAGACGGCAGTTTTTTCTGTGACCTCTATTCTCCGCAGATGTTCCATCACAATCGTTTCGACATTTGCAGAGTCCTTAAATTCGGGGTTAACGAAACGAGTATGCACAAATTAGTTTGTAAGAGCTGCTAGAAAGAGCTCCTCCAAAAAACAGCTAATCATCAACACATTAACACAGTAATTTTGTAAGTCGGTGAAATGTTGTAGTAGTGAATGTATTCTTCGACGATAACAAAGGCTACTTTTTCTACTGCAGCTATTTTATCTGTATAACCGAACCGACATAGAACACCGGATAACCTTAACTAAGCGGTTTGTGAGTTTTGGGAGCGCCCAGTCATAGATAGAGTCGTCATACGACGAAACGCCTACTCCTATGTCAAGTGTAAAGAGTATGACAAATTTACCCTCTAGGGGGTCATATGTGTAAAGAAATTAAACCACTCAACTTCTGTTAGATAAAAGAGAATATATATTCGTTCAGAGTTACAGCATTTTTACTTAGATTCATACAATAATCGTAATGTGTCCTCCGGCCCTTGGTCACCTCTTATATACCTACTAACTCTCCAAGGCCACGTTTCATACGGAAGTCAATTCCTTATTAATAATTAAACTTACAACCCTATCGAAAAGTAAGTTTTACATTAAATCTTTTAAAATTGTTATTATAGTTTACAATCATATTACACATATATCTTTAGCATATCGATTCGATTTGTCAAGAATAACAAAGAATATCAGAGGAGTTACATACATAGTTCAAATACATTTATTACTACACGTATCTTGGATTGACTAAATTAATGACAGATATAGTATTCAAATAGGAGAGATTCTACAATAACAATTCCTAGAAAATATTGTACAAATATTTCATAATCGATTACACGTTTACGGAACAACAATAGTCAGGTTCACATCTTTTATAATTGAAAGAAAAAAGAATTATGAAGGTGTTAAAGTAACTTTTAGGCTTCTCTTTTTATTGACACTTTCCTACCCTCTCAGCAATGTACTCTTCTCTGGAATGCGCTACCTATCGAAATCAGAACAGTTACCAATCGGAACATCTTTAAATGAAGAGTCCGGGAACTTCTTTTAAATAAAGTAGTGATTGGGTCCTCATAAATAAATAAATAAATTTTTATGTACCGACATACTCCACATACGACATAGTCCCACAATCTTTTTTGTACATAATAATTTTCAATTTGTTATCTTTAAGTACCCTATAATAAGGAAGAATAATGTTACAATATATTTGAGAGCTAATAACTATTATAATCTCTACACTCGAATGTAAGTAGTTGTATCTACAAATAGCCTTCATAAATGTTTTGCGTGACAAACAATATTGCAATTATTGCATAATGTTTTTGAACATAGATAATAAATCTGTAAATGATGTTTCATTTGTTTTAATCAAAGCCTAGGTGCAAGTTCAGGAATAAACACAAAGGCCTGCCCTGTAACACAGACATCCCTGGTTCGATTTATTTAGTACTGTTTTTCGAACTAATCTGGATACCTATAATGGTTATATTATTATTATGCTTCCATATATTGTTTTGTATCGGATGTCAACGTATGAAACCCGGAGATGTTAATGAGGATCACAAACACATGTTATTCATGATGATGCTAACTGTAATAAGTAAATAGGTATAGGTATATCTTAGGTTTTCACAATGATTCCTAACAGAGAGTTTATTATGCTGCTATAGACGAATTCAGTGCGTGTATAGCATTTTAATTTACTTAGAAAGCTCTTTAGAGTTCAATATAGCTCGCAAAACCAATGGACGTTATGAATTCTTCGGGTGCTAATCCAGACGAGGTGAACACCTAAATAAAACAATAAAATAGATATATGACTTAATTGTGAACCTGTCATCAGGTCGCTCTAACACATGCTTTCTATACTATCGACAAAACTTGAATTTAATCAACAAAGCAAAACGAAAGTACTTTTGAGACATTTACTTTAATTTTCATAGTAATATGGGAATATAGTAAGCTGGTGCAGGTTACGTACTTTATTAATGATTATGAGCATTATAAAAAGTACTTAACATATAGTTTAGTAGTGTACAGAGCAGTTGTGTTTAATCATGATCGTCTTTCCAGCCATTATCCACTGCTGAGCATAGGCTTTTCCAATCGATTTAGAACGCGATTAATCTGAAACCACCTACATCTAACGACTTTCTGTATTTATGGTAAAAACATTACAAAAAGTTAATATTTTTTTCATTGAATCTAGTATACTTACTAGAAAATAAATACCTGCTTTCAAAACCTATACCTATAAATTAGTGTCATCCTTTCTTGAAAAATCTCTTTTATATTTTAACTGGTCACATTGTTTATGGTACAACAATAGATTGTCAACAATACAATGGCAGTGTATTGTGATATGGGTTTTTAAATATTCAAAACTTCATATAGTTAATCTAATTTTTATTATTGTTATTATAGGTTTTAGTACAGGCATAATTATTAAGCTATTTACCAAAATGTCTCCGCGAAAACAACCTAAAAGCCTTTTTAATATCTGCATTAAGAATTGTATTCGTTTAATTAACTCCGCTTGTTATGTTATTGAAAAGAGTCATCCTGAAAATAAGTTTGATGATTGCAAAGAGCAAGCGTTTGCTTTTAAACGCCACCTGATGTCTTTGTTACCTGCAAGGTTAGTATTTAGACTAAATGCACCTTAAAATGAAACATTTTCATTTTTATTTATTTATTTTCTTTGTTTAGAATGTGTAAATCATAAAATAGCAATAATTTCTGAAGATTGTTGAATATAATGTCACATTCTCTTTATTTATGTAAAAATTTGTTTACTGAAAATTAAATCATATGAAACCATGAGTATGTGGGAATGAAAAGAATTAAATAAATATATTTAATATTAGTTTTAAAATTTTGTCTTAATACATTATATTTTTTTCAGGTTATTTGAAATCCTGTGTTTAGAGAGATCATATTACCTGTACCGTGGTGACCCCCGAATCCATCTACATGTTCTGACACATCCCAATATGACAATCTTCCGCAAATGCGACTTAGATAATAGTATACCCCAACATTTCTGGATCCAAAATCTCCCAAATTTCACTCGCTTAGTAGTCCTGGATCTTAAGTTTATCTGTACAGATGAAATTCTCCAAATTATTGGCAAACATTGTCTTTTACTTGAAGAAGTTAACATAGTTTCAAAGGTTGATGTATGCAAATCGCATATTAACGCATCTGTTTTAATTAGGAATGTTTCAGACGCTGGTCTTCATTCAATAGCTAATCTAAAGCAATTACGAATACTCTCCATGGATCCACCCCGTAACGAGAGAGCGAGTAGAGTGGGACGCTGTGTTTCACAAGCTGGCATTATAATGCTGGTCAGTAAACTTCCATATTTAGAAGAGTTACAGATAGAGTCATGTGATGTTGGTGCCACATTAATAACAACGGTCACAAACCTTGGTCCCTTGAATCTTAAAAAGATTAACTGTCATTTTGCTTCTGCAGAAGGTATTAAGAAATTAATCAAAATATGTCCATATTTAAAGGAACTATCAGTCACACATTTATCAGCTCACAATAAAGATGCTATATTAGAACAACTCAGCACAAGTGATTTGAGGTTAACGAGGCTTGATCTATCTTTCTTTTCATACACAAAAACCATGCAAAACCTCTTAGTTGTCAAAGGTAGTTATTTAACACAGTTCTCTCTGTGGGATATTGAACATTCTCTAACATTAGAGGACATAGTTTCGATTGGAGTGAATTGTCCAAATTTAACAACTCTTTGTATTATGACCCAATCAAAATATTTAATTACTCCGAGGTTTTTTAAACGGCCAGAAAAGATCTTCTGTCATCTAAAAAATTTAACAATAGGTAATGATAATTTCAATATTGATAATATTTTGTCATTTTTCCTTGATTGTACACATACATTACAGAAACTCATTTTAAAATACCAAACAAAAATTAACATAGACAACACTCTTATAAAATTAATACAAAGTGGTAAATTAAAAACAGTTATTTTTGTTTGGTTTGATTGTACATTAGAGGTATCAAAGGCAGTAGTTAAACAAATGATACAACAGTGCGATCGATTGCAAGTATTCACTGTTGACTTCAATGAGGATATGAGTGATGTACTTAGGTATATTTACGATAACAATTTGGACTTAAAACTAGGGGTTTACTAATAAATGTTTTGTATATAATATGGCTTTATGAAAATAAACTTATTTTACATACATGCCTTTCATTGTTTACTAAACAGTATGTTGCTGATATTACTGTGTACTGGTTTGAAGGGTGTTATAGCTAGGAAATTTACTGGGGTTACAAGAATTAACACCTTATATTTCGAAGCTATGAGCAAAATAAGCTGTAGTGTATGTGTTCTTAACTGGTCCCTCATGGTAATAGGTAGGCTGTAAAATTTATTAGGTGAACATCACTCCATCAGAAATAAACTGTGTTATAATATAAATAGCTTTTCACTTATCACTCTAGTAAAAAGATTGTAGATACTAAAAAATTTTATTCAAATTCTGCAAAAATTATTTACAAATAAAATCATTTTATATAAATATATATATTTATTAAAAATTTACAAATAAAACCTATAAATCACAAAGGTATGTTTTATTCAAATTGCATGAAATTAAAAATGCAAAAATATTAAAAAAAAATTATTAATGTTCCTTTTTAATAATGATTGTGTATATATTCTCCATATCTTAAAAGATTACGTATGAAATCATTCTCATTCACTTTTAAAACAACAAACAGTAGGTCACAAGTTTATTTTACCCTTATTAACTACTTGCGGTAGCAGAAATCTATTACATTTACATAGCGCCTAATTTTCATAGTTTTCTACAATAACCTTATATATAATAGTATCATTCACTATAAACATAATATATACTAAAGTTACAGTAATTCTTAGCTGATCTACAAAATTCAAATCTCCTCATAACTAAAAATGTTAACAAGCCATGTAAACAAATTGGACCCATCTACTCTCCTATAAAAAGGCAAAAAACTAGTATAGTAGTATCACCATTATCTCAAATAACCCACATGACTCGTAATTAATTCGCAAAATAAGGATAAAAATATTCACGAATTAAAACAAGTATAATTATTGAATTGGTATTGTCCATAAAAATTTATAACTTCTAGATCACTTTTATTTGAAAGTATTATTGACATTCTTAATATGTAACTTACAACCATATTTGTCATAATTTATAAGCATTGTTATTAACTAAGATAATATTATCTCTCTTATTAAATATTTCCTTTGTACAACACAAAGTTACGAACGATTTGACTGATCCTTTATCAAAGTTTTAGATATTTAACTTCAAGTGACATTGTTTATTTAATCAACTTGACTTTACAATATCTAAAACAAAGAGGTTACATGAAGTCATACCTGTACCTCTTGTAACCTTTCCCGTGTCAAATAACCAGGGGATCAGTCAAATCGGTCGTATGCTATGGTTCCTTTGTTTCGACCACTATTTCCTTCTCATTGTCCTTTTCATCCTCGTAGAACTCGTTCCTCGGTTCTACCATCTTGTCACCCTCTTCTTGGCTCACTCTCACATCTGGATCTGGTTCGTCTTTAATTTTGTATTCTTCCGGGAAGAAGTCACCTAAAAATTTCAATATAAATTAACACATTTCTCCACCCAATATTTCATCAGTGATAAGCCTTAGTAAAGATTATTTGTGACAGTCACTGTCTACGCGATTTTTTTGTAAACCCGATTATAAAATCATTGCGGGATTTCAATCAACAAAAAACAGAACCCAGAACATTATAGGCTAGTACACTTTACTATTTTCAGCCTCTTTGTCATTTTATGAGTAATTGAGGCAATATAGTTAGATTAAAAAAAATAACACAAATTAAGTCTAAGTTAATTGCTCAATAAAACAAACAAACAAATGTTAAAAGAAGTTTGCAACTAAGTGTGGGTGCTACCTTTCTCTACTCAAACCATCCCATTTATAGTGTGGGGAAAGTGAAACAATTTTTAGACATACTGATTCATTGATGGATTTTAGTAGGAGCCAGCTGAATGTGCCATCACATCGAGATGTTTATTATTAATAATCTAAAGCATCAGAAAGGAAGCTCACTACCTAGGTTTGTAAATATCTTTATCCCTTTGCACTATGGAAGCAGTTAAGTTATCTACTATTTTTTTAAACTTGTACATAATACTAAAATTCAATTCTGGCCTTACACTCCTATCAATAGATGCATTCTCTTAACAACATGGATTTTAAGAATATGTAAGAGATGTACCTGGGATATGTGACATCTGTACTGCAGGTGAGTGCTGGCACATCTTTAGGTTATCATACACATGCTTAGTTATAGCCTCGAGGTATTGTTTACTGTTTGCATTTGTAGTACTTTCAGGCCTGCAATTATGAAATATCTATAAAAATATCCTATTTAAAACTTCTTTTCTATTCATTCAACACCATCCAACAAGGTTACACTAATTGACATAGGTCTTGAAAATAATCCAGCACTACTCACAACCAGTGAGTTTTTTCATACATATCTTTTACTATATATAAAGAGTGATATCTCATTCATATTACACTATGCTATTTGCGTTTATTGATAGTTTATACAAAAAAAATCTATTAAATTTATAAGTATTTGCCTTACTATATTATATATAGATAATATTCACAGAGAAATTTTTAAGATGTTCAGAGGGCAATGTAATATATATTCCAAATTTTTATCTACATAATCAGGAAAAAATAATGCAAAAATATATTAAAGCCTAGATTTGTTTGCCTTACCTGCTAATTTCAGGATGCAATTGGAAATCAGGTGCAAAAAACTCTAAATATTCTGTATATGGAAGCTCATTAGATATGTTCTCATCGACTAACAATGAAGTTTCATATGTCCAACATCTGGCTACATTCCTCAATGTATATCTGAAATTAGATAACACTATTTATAACTATATTCATCTAGGTAAATATCCTTAGTAGGACCAAACTATCAAATGCTAACACTTAGAAAATATTTTATAAAGGTAACTCACCCTCCACCACCTACAACTAATGTAGGTACATTAAGATTCTTGACAAACTTAACACATTCTCCATGGCCACGTGTGGACAGTGAAAAACAACCAAGGCGATCACCAGCCAGAGAATCTGCACCACATTGCAAAACTATGGCAGTAGGTTGATAGAACTCCATCACATAGGATATCACAGGTTTAAATACCTGTAATAAATACAAAATAAATTTATAATGTTTTATGCCATAAATCCTTAATAAGCAGAAGCTTTACCAAAGATATTTTTTGATGATCATATCAGCCTATTGACATTCACTGTTAAACATTAGCTCCCCAAATTAGAGATGATTGGTGTAACAGCTACATGCTGTATGCATTATGCTAAGCCATAGATGGCTATAAGAACATCCTTTCCAAAAGTGATCTAACATAAATTATTTAATGTATCCGTAACTTTTTTAACTAGAATTATCATCACAAGCTACTTACTTGTACATAACTTTGATCGTCAATTCCCTCTTTCAATGGTACATTCACAGAAAAGTACCTCCCACTTTCCGCTCCTATCTCATACATATCCCCAGTCCCAGGGAAGAAATAATTCCCATATTTATGAAAGCTAACTGTCATTACCCTGTCAGTTAGGTAAAATGCTTCTTGGACACCATCACCATGATGAACATCAATATCAATATATAACACACGAGGATGATGTTTTAATAGTTCTAATATTGCTATTACAATATCATTCACATAACAGAACCCTGTAAAATAAAACACACTTCTTAAACATGTCTGTATATTATAATGTAGTATTTCATTATAAATAAAAACAGAAAACATTTAAAAATATTTCTAATGTCCAATCCGTGGCTTATATTATACTAAAAAAAAATATTTATTATACTATAATCACAAATATGGCTAAGTAAATTTTGGGAAAAACTTTCCAGTACCAGAAACAGAAAATATATCATAATCCTTTATATATTTAGAAAAAACATTATAGTAATTAAACTTTTTCATTTATTTATAAAAAACTGCTTATTTTCTCACTTAGGTCCTATAAATGATAACAGTTTTCTTATTTAATGATCTCCAATAAATTCCTATTCCTTTAAAAATAATCCTACTAATATCTTCCCTTTCTTGGCATGTGTCCGTACACAATGGAATGTTGCTATGCCAACTTAATTAACAGACACCTCTGCTTATGACATGATTGTTAATAAATAACTATGTACTAAAATACCTGATGGTTCAAATTTCTTGGCATGATGCAATCCACCAGACCAATTGATAGCTATATCACAAATATTATTATTAAGTTTCATTGCTCCTTCCAAGGATGCTCCTGTGTACATGGAGCAGAAATCAAACAGACCCTCAAAGACCGGACAATCATCACCCACATTATAATGTAACAAATCTTTTGAATAACCTGAAAAGGACATATTGAAACTTGCATAACTTTTGTTTATCAACAACTCAATTACCAAATTTATATATAGAAAAGCCAGATCACCACCATTTTTACTAATAATAAATGTTATAAGTATATGTTAACTTCTAACCACAAAAATTAATAAGTTTGGAAAGGTTTTTGACCAAAAGGTAGAAATATTTCTGATTATAAAGTTAACTAAAAATTAAACTACTTAAAAAAATCTTGCCTGTTACACAGGTTGGTGCCCAGAAATAACAATACACTCTAAATTCTAATTGATACTTACTTTGAATATTTTGTGGTGTTACATTTTGTAAGAACTCTATGTAATCTTCACTGTGGAATCGACACATGTCGTGTGCGTTCGCTCTATACGGTTTGTATATCTGCATCTTCTTATGAAGACCATAATTCAGCACAAGACTGTGAGTAACAGCAAGCCTATGAGGCTTCATTGGATGTCCGGGTCCATAATGGAAATTTCCAACATCTGCATTATAAAAATATGCTACCCGGGGTAGACTCATATTGAAAAACAAAAACGTATTCCTTTAAAATGAAGATTACACCAAGAACTAAAGCAATAACTATTAAACGCTTAGTCAATTCAATATCACCTAGCATGATTCAACATTCATTTTAAATTATGTAACCTTATTTCTTTTAATTATAATGAACACATTCTTCATTATTAAAAAATAGACTAATAAATAAATGATAAATAACAATTAAACTTTATGAAAATAAAACTCTTTTAAACACATTTTGACATAGACAGAAACTAAGTTTCTTAGTGATGTACCCATACTTCAATACACAGTTATCAATCAAGCTTAGAGAGAGTCGCTGGATGCAGTCAGCTCATTACCAATCGAATGAGATCCTTTATGGGAGGACTGTGACGGTATTGGATGTCTATCGTTAATAATAAATAGAATATCAATATTTGATGGATACCCTTGTAATATTTAGTCAAATATTAATTAATTTTAATATACAGTAATGAAATGGAAAGTGATAAATGTTCCAAAATTATTACATCATTAGTCTTAAAGAATTGAACTAAAAGCAAAAAAATGTACATATTAGTATTACATTGCCACTTAAATCGAGAACAACAAAAATAATATTTTATTAGTATTGACGGCACATTTTATTCGACGTGTAAACTACTTTTACGACCATTCGATTAATTTAAAAATCGAACGAAAGATGTAAAATAAAATGAAGAGTTTAAATCGTAATCAAAAATAAACAGAATCGTTGTGATGATAAGAATATTTACTTCAATACAATAATGATTCCAATAAATACCTTTTATTTTCGCTTCTAATTATATTTTCCAAGGTGTAGTTAGATAGATAAAAAATAATTTTAATAAAAATATCTTAAAATACATAAACCTTGATTGATTACTATTATGCTTAAAGAAATTTATAAAACATGTAATTAAAATTTGTCTGACACAGCGATAACGGTAAAAATATTAATTGTCTGTATGCGATGTAAATATATTTGGAACCGATAATTCCGTGCAGCACTTTTTCGATAGTTATACTGCTTTTATTAAATAAATAATTTTAATTTGTAATAAGTTTTTGCTTCAATTTACTAAGGTAAGATATTTATTTTCTCGAAAATTTCCATGTATTTATACCTATGTTCAGAAAATATTTATATTTTTATAAAGTAGGCAGGTTAGAGGTGATTGCGTTTATGTTTCATTGCAGTTTACGTAATAGTTTACTAAATTGTATACTTTAAAGGTTGTAATTCGAATAAATACAAAACGATACTTGTATTAATAGATATTTTTATTTTGAATGTAATATCTATATATCGGCGTCATGATCAATTATTACCCGGCGTTTCTAGATATGTGTTTTTAATTAACTCACTTTAAAATTGAGCCTTTATTTGCATCTAATAAACAATTTTAGGCCGCATGAAGGATTACATATGTATGTATGTATGTATACATACATAAGATTAAATATGTAACACACAATAGCAAAAGCACTTTTGCATATGAGAAAAGCCGCTGATAATTAGTTTCTAGAATAGTCTACATCATAATAAGGCCCGATGTTAATAATGTTCACAAAACTAATAAGAAATGACTAAAGGTGGACTTGATGATAATTAATAGTATCTACTTCTAATTAGTAGAAATTAAAATAATTTGTTATTGCGTTATTCAAGGTTTGAAAGTAAAGATATTTTTTTAATAATTACAGTACTATAACAAGTATAACTTTTTTCCTTTGTAAACAAGTTATTCAAGGGCAAAATTCAATAATGAATATTATTATTGACATAGTTTTCTAACGATTTTTCCTTTCTTTTAAATTTTACTTCATACATAGTCTTGAATATAGTCATGGTCTTTAGGGACATTATTTTTCAATGAGAAATCAATTTCATTATCTTAATCATAGGGTGGGTAGGTAGAAAATTTTATCTGTGAAGAGTGTTTGATAAATATATTAAAGTTTAGGACAAATAAAATACTATTTCATGATTTGTAAAATAATGACCAATTCCAAAAATTTTATGTACTTAATATTAATGAAGAGGAAAGCTTCATTTGTATCAAAATTTCACATAACTAATCTGACTATTGGTGGATCTGTTGCCAGGCAATGTCTAGTCAGATATCACAGCATTACTTGTTTCTACTCGCTGTAAAGTTACAAAGGAGTTAGTGTGATCATGAACATAAGGATGTTAATGTGATCAGGTTTATAGTGTTGTACCTATTATCTATTGCTAAGGTAATGAGTATTCAAAAATTGTTTCATGGTGACAAGCGGAATGTGATATTGAATGAAATAGAACATTATTAAAAAGCAACATACTATTTACCAACCAATTGAACATTCTGTATGTTTTAATTTATTAATGAAAATAAATCAGTAACATCCAATGTAATTACGAATATTTAGTTTTAAAGCTATTTCATTTGTACACCAAAAAAAGGAAACGAGCATTGCAGTTATTTACTGCAACATGATATACCAGCCCGTAGCAATGAAGTGCTAGGACAATCTCATAGTAATATAACACTATTCACCTTGACATATATGATGTTAAGTTTAGTTATACCATTAATTTATCTAACTATAACATCCTTTAGACTTCCTCCAATCTTTAGACATCCTCAAGACAAGATAACTAAAAAGAATGAAAAGATTATAATCTATTGTGTAATATAAAATAAAATGGACTCACATTCTTATCTAAAGTGTAAATATTTTTTTTTGGATAATGAATATCATAAGCATGGTAAGTTAATTTTTAGTGATATCAACATTCTTGCGGAAGTATTTTGCCTTTCAACCTGTACAAGTATACAGTTGTTGCAAGGTTCGGATATCAAGTTTTCAGATTTTAACAATAGTGTTGACATAATATCATCACATACCTGACGCAAAGGAGAAATATAGATCATTCCTATAAAGCTCTTGACACAATCAGTGGAAATTATGATGAAATTTTTAGTTATTTTAAATGAGATTTTATTTAACAGTTGTTATATAAAGAAATATAGATGAAACTTGATATTTGTTTTATAGTCAAATTTCATAGATTATTAGTGTATTATTTGTTTTTCTTGCTTTTTTACCAGTACCACTGCAGCTCCTAATCCCACCACCAGAGAGTAGTACAGAAACATTACGAAACGAAACATTAGAAGGGTGCTATAAGTCAGTTAAATTACTGTGGTTATATCATGTTAACCAGTTTCCTATGATCCTGATCATCTCGTCGCCACCAAGCATAAAAAAATATCAAAAAAATAAAGAGAAAAATCTATTAAATTTCCTTTTTAATGTCTTGTACTTATTAAATTATTATAGATAATATCTAATGAACTGAGCGAAAATAATGTCTGTCGTTAAACACATCACTATATTATTTCTGTCGATGTAAAATCGAGAAAGACGAGATCAGCTCAATTTAAGCGAATGTTGTTACTGGTCGCCGCACTCGTTGGCCGGATCGTCGTCCGACCGGTCGTCCAAGTTTAACTTTCTATTGCCATCTTTGACAACATGGGGGTAATGTTGAGATGTGTAATTGTTTTGTTATTAGCAGACAGCACTATGGTCAATTTTAGGGTGCTTGCTAGAGGCATGGCTTCAGTAGCGAAGTCGTTCGCCGAACATGGTGTGGTGCCGGACGTCGTCCCAGTTGCCCCGTCGGCCGCTTTGAAGGTGAGTAGCGATTACGAAATTTGAAAATAAAGAAATCAACATACATATATATAATTTTTATTATAACTTGTCCCCTCGGGTGTTACGACTGTCCATTGGTGTCAGTGATCAACCATCAAGTGAATTGTTCAGTCTTTTACCCAATGTCATTTTTAAAAAAAAACTTCCAATTAAGTAAAGATACGACGTCGGTATTATTAGATCTATAATTACATCCAGAGAGATACAGCAACGTCATCATCTGGACATAGGCCTAACTTGAAGACTTGCTTCCATTTGGCATTTGTTATAGTAAATTAATATATACATACTTAAGCGGACTAGATAATCTAAATGTCTATCGATCTTGTCTTGCGATTCCAGTCAAGGCTAGGTACACTTATATATAGGTTAGTTCTGGTTTTAGGTTCTGAAACGTACTCCAGGTACGGAATTAGGTTAAGGTACAGTTTATATATATAAGTATCTATTTTATCATCTCCCCCTTTTTCTTCCCACCTCT
>DWLS01002982.1:0-16727 GCA_018246255.1 Pachliopta kotzebuea | reverse complement strand
TTGGGTCCCCCGACGTTGGGCAAGAGGCGGCTCAAAGCGCCGCACACGCCCATGAGCCGGGGCACCAACCGCCGAAACCACCGCAGCTCCTATTTCAACCGCCTAACAGTAATGTGCAAACATTACTGTGTTCCGGTTTTGAAGGGTGCTGTAAGATATTTCACTTACGATGTAAATGATGCAGTGCTGTACAGTAATACCTCGCTTTACGGTAGGGATACTTTCCGAAAAAAAATCGCGTTAACTGATAATTAAATCATCATCATCATTTATCTATTGTCTTTTGGGTAGCGTTTTGTTTATGTTCTTGTAAAATACGTTCATAACACCCAACACTGTTTTTAATTATTTGACACACGGTCAAGACACGGTTATTATTATTGTGTATACTCTGCAATATGTCCAAACCTAAATAAATTTTTGAAAGTGCATTTTGTATTTCCCTTAAAGATAAAACTTTCTCTTCTACTTATTCTTCCTCATCGTAGATAGGATTATTCTGTAACTCGATGTAACTCGAAATTTGAAATTTGTGTTATAGTGAAACCGCGCGTAAAACAGGGTATTACTGTACATATTACTTAACAAGAATATAGTGCTTGTCTCGTCGATAAAAAAGATCTGCTATTTGGCTAATTTATTGTTATATATCATAAACTTATTTATTTATTTGCTCACATAAAGGAATAAAAAAGCGGATTTAATGCCAAAAGGCATTCTCTCCCAGTCTGCTACAGGATTGAGCACAGGACTTAAGTAGCGCTATAATCTAAGAGTTAGTAAACTTTGGTGTGGTTAATAAATATATTATACTAATACAAATGTATGTATTAAAATCAATTTTATATCACTTATTATCAAGTGAAGGTTAGTCTTCTCGTTGTTTTGTTAGTTTAAAATTATTACAATAATTGAACAATGAGATGAGATGTTCGCGTCACGGCGGCGGAGCGGCGTCGCTTAGTTTTCTTTGTTGTTAGATATAAAGATAATACGGCGTGTAGAACCTTCACGGTTATCTAAATTCGCTATTTTATGAACTAGTAAATGTACAGAGACATTTATTTTACTGATGGATACTTTAAACTACTTTGTAAAACAGTTTAACGTGCAGAAATTTAACAAAAAAACGTACAGTTCCCTAGCGTCGATTCTACTCACAATTCATCTCAAATCATTTCTTTTGCCAATAGATTATTAGATACTGATCCTTAATTAACGAATCATCATCAGCCTATAGACGTCCACTGCTCGACATAGGCCTCTCTCTTATATGTATATATATCTTCTCTCAAGCATTGCCTCCCAGATTAAATTCGCCGCATTTTAAGCCTTTAAGGCAGTCTTTCTCAAAGTGGGCGATAACGCTCCCTAGGGGGCGTTTGAAACCTAGAGAGGGGCGTTAAGAGGCCCAGAAAAAATGGGGGGCAATGTATAATTTGTAATTTCATTTACTTTATATAGTATATTAAATTTCACTCAAACCTGCTGCACTGTTTTCTAGTAAAATCGAACCTGATATCAACAAACTTATTAAATATCATCAAATTCACCCATCTCATTACATTAGTATAAAAACGAAAACATTTTACTTATTTATACTGTTTCTTTTAATTTGATTAAAATGTATTATTAATACTATAAAGTTGGATTTTATTTTCTCTCACTGGTAAAAATGTAAGTTTAAACATCAGAACCGACTAATATTACCATATTATTTAAAGTAATGAAATTGTGGTTTTTAAGTTTTAGGGGTGTATAAAAATGGGGGCGCTGATAAATAATTGATTTTCAAAGGGGGCGGTAAAGGAAATAAGTTTTATAATCACTGCTTTAAGGTAGACCTTCAAATTGCGTTTTAGTCATCATCAGTCGATAGACGTCCACTGCTGGACATTGTCCTCTCATTGGACTTTCTCCCACTACTCTTGTTTAATGTGAGTTGTTGGGAATAATAAACGAATTAAATTCTCTATCTGCCGCTCTAATTTGGCTGTAACATGATCAACACGCTCATGAAGCTATTGTATTTATATATTATTCACATAGTAAAATAGCTGACATATTATAATTTTTTATTCTATGTTTATTATTATTTCTATTGTTATTTATTTATTTCTTTTCACTGTTCGTGTGCACCCTTCCGGTTTGGTCTACTTACTAAATTTCTACCCAAAGGTTGTCTGGCAGAGATCGCTGGTTAGCGATAAGACCGCCTTTTGTGAAAATCCTTATGTCCTTTCTTTTTTTTGTAACTCTGTGGTAGTGCACAATAAAGTATATTTGTATTTGTATTTGTAAAATAAAATGTTCTTATCTTTGAACACATTTTTATTTTACAGATCCTAAGGAATGATTCGAGTAAGGTGTCTATTTGAAGATAAGTGACAGTTTCCCTATTGATAGGTTTCTGTTGCAGCAGACCGTCTAAGTAGGTACTATCGCAGCTCCTATTGCAGTTAACAAACAGTACTGTGTTCATGTTTAAAGGGTTTAAACTAGTGAAATAACAGAGGTAATGATACTTGACATATGTCTGAAGGTGATGATCGTAATGTCTTGCTGTATATAACTTCTTAACTAGCGCTATGTTATGCGAAAGCGACCAAGTGAACCATTTACCATCAAGTGAACGGCTTCTGTCGTTAAATAAGAAAACCTCCTGACGTTTCAAGATAGCACTATTATAGCTTCCTTTATTAGCCGATAGACGTCCACTGGACATAAGCTTACCAATAGTGGAGAGATTTGGCCCATATCCCACCACGCTGGCTCACATCAGGTTAGAGGAGCCAGAGTCTTGTTTGTTGATTACCAAGCTGCACTACTAGCAAATGACGTTAGCTTAGGTCCGGTGAAGTGTTGTATGGGACCCCATACAATATAAAACTCGGTGACTGGATTAAAGAATGGAAACTAACTATGAAGTCTATTCGTATCAGTTGATAATACGCACTTGCCGTGTGCGCATGCGCTGGTCAACAGACACAGTTACCGGTAATCGAAAATTACTTACAAAGGTTACATTTAATTTATTTGCGACCAAAAAACGAGGCTGTCTGTGATTGTTTCTTAATATATTTTTTATTCCTGTGAAGCTGATGTAATTGTTTCTCGGTAGCAGGTTTCAGTGATCTTGATATTTGAAGGATTTCAAGAATTTTTTTTATCCGTAAGTAATGACCTGTTATTATTATTTTTTTAATGTCTTAATTGATATCGGTTGCGATATGATATGTAAGTAATAAATTATTTATGAGAAATATATTCGCTGTATTTAAAGTGTAATGTTGGCTTTAATAAAAATGTTGGAAACACTTAAACATTTTTTCAAACATTATATTTAAGGTCTAGAATAAACATTTCGAAAATAGAGGAGTGTAAGGGTTCCCACACAAGAATTAACAGAACCCAGGGCAATCTTACCTGTTCGTGGTGCACACTGCTAATAAACAAATAAGACTCTGGCTCCCCACTGTCCGGTACTGGTCTAAAGTCACGGGAAATGGCCCAAATCTGCACACTATTAGGGGAGGTCTGTGACCAACTCTGGATGCTCTTCGAAACGGAACAAAGTAATGTTTGCACAATACTATTTGGCGGTAGAAACAGGAACTGCGGTAGTACCTACCTAAACGGCCTCCGGCAAAAGAGACCTACTGCCAGTAAAGTTTAACGTAATTAAATATTTTTTTTATTTATTTATTCATCCGTGTGCAATATGGTAGTATACGAGGAAGCCCACTACCGGGCAGTTACAACACTTTCACTTTCTTTTACGCATTACGCACTGTAGTGTGGAATCGTTGCATAAACATCCCGCGATCTATGCAGAATTCATTCGCAATCAATTTATTGTTTCAATTTCAGCAAAAATACATTTAATGATTAAATAAATAAAATATATAACGTCAAGTAGGTCGAGTAAGTAATTGACCTTAAATTAAAAAAAAATAATGAAAGATATCTTTTACTACTGAGTTGCGTTGTCATTTTTAAACCAAAAGTCAATAAGTTTTATAATGTTCTTGTTTAAAGGGTTCTGTAGCTATTTTAAGGACTGCTATTAGAAGATAATTTTCGAAATATGATATCGAGACAAAGACAAACGTAGTACGAAAGATAGGAGATGAAAGACATTACTAGTAAGAAATTATAAAATACTAGTAGTTGCCCGTTGCATTCGCAACTAAAAATATAATGAATAATATAAAATTCCTTCATTGAAAACGTTGTTACTATAGCTGTATATATACATAGTGTGACTATCCCTTTCTTCCATTCGATGATAAGCGTGATAGACATCCAAACAACTATCACCGTCGCACATCACCAAGAAGGGCGCACAGGACCTCACAGCAGACATCAATATCTTGCAAAGCCCTACAGCCAACCGTATCCGTAAGACACATCAACTCGGTTACGATGCAGACGCAACTCTAAGGTAAGACGCAATATCAATATTTGATAAGCATCAATGCAGTAGTTCGCGTCCACTCTCGCCACCTCATAACACCTCAATACAGACCTAGTCAACTTTGGAGTGATTCATTTATATTGAAAAAATACAACGTATCATAGCGACCAATGATCGTATCGAGTCGTATCGAGCGACCATTATAATTCGTTACAATAGCATTCAGCTATTAAGTTCGCATAGTGACGTCCCATTCTGCACGGATGCACGCCAAGAAAGAGAAGATATTAATAGGATGATATTACGGTAAAGATGCGGCGAATTTAGTCTTAGAGGCAATGCACGAAATAGGAATAAGATCAATGTACAAAAGATAAAACAGTTGAGGATAATATGAGGAATGAAAGCGAGATAATAGGAAATGAAAAAAGAAAGCAAAGAATAATAGATAGTCAAGGCTTTTACCCACATTACGAAGAAGAACGCTTTAAATAATATCCGATATCGTGTAAACATCTTAACTAAAGCCCTGTCTTATTCGTCAGTTATTAAAAGGAAATTAATTGCAAACTGTCAATGGAATAGAATGTGAGTTTAATTCTACTCTATTTCTCGGTCTTAGTGTATTTCCTGTATTTAGTGTTATTTCCTTCCTCAATTAGTTATCTTGTAACCAATATCTACAGAAATTCTATATGAATAAAATCTATTAAATTTACTGTTGGTTGTAATTGAAAAAAAAAATAATTTATCTTCATAATTTTTCTGCTTGTCATTAAAACGCCGTCCGTTTATTACTGACTAAGAATCAAACATGTGACCGTCATGGTCATGATCAATCACATGATCAGGAAAGGACAGTAGGAGACGCAAACCGACTTCTGGAATTAAATGGCGGCATTATACATTCCGATGGCATTTCTGTTGGTTTAGAAACAAAACAATAGGCATAAGGAAGGCTTATTATTGTGTGAGGTCAGAGTCATTAGAATGTTTATTTTCTTCTTTTTCTCTTACATCTTCATTTTTATGTACATTCTCATTTTCTTTCAAACCCTTTCTGCCATGCCTCTTTACATTTCTGTTCTCACCTGCATTACTTCAGACTTTAGTCCCAGCTTTACAATATCTCGTTTCCTATTTCACGACAATAACTTCTGTCCTATTTCCCTTATAATTTAATTCGTATTTATTTTTCTCTGTCACTTCCTTTATTACTTTTTTACTATATTTCAAGAATATGCGGCGACTTTCGTCTTCTCTCTTCACTGTGAAGTGTTTTTTTGTATCACTCTTCTTACGTGTTTTGGGTAAGAGCCGTGTTTTCTTTTTTTTATTATACTCATCTTCATTTTTTCTCATTTATTTTTCCCTAATTTTCTCTTCTTTCATTTTACATTTTTTCATCTTTAACCCTTTACATTTATTAATTCTTCTTTTGTTTATTGCATCTCAGACCAAACTTCGCCCCATCTTTACTACAAATTTTTTTTTATATCCGTCCTTATATTTTATTACTTATTTACACTTTATTTTCCCGTTTTATTTAATATTTTCTAATTTATCTTTTTTACAATTTCATTTTTAATTCTAAGGTCTTGTTATATTTTAGCACCTTTCCTATTACTTCTTTGCAAAGTTTTATAAAAATGTAGCGACTTTTAGCTTCACTCATCAGATACTGTGAAGGGGTTACCTAACTTTACCAAAGTGCAAAAAACATTAAAGTAAAGTGATTGTTTATACATAGTTTTACATATTCAAGATGAACCTAACTCGTGTACGTGACGGTGACGTCTCAGCGAGCTGATTCTCTTTGCTTATGGATCTACGTAAGCCAATTAACGTGATGTAGTCAATTGTACAGTAAATAATATCACAATTGATATCCATTTACTGTTTATGGCCATCGCTAGTGGTCTGACCTTCAAACGAATCATTTTTATGAAAAACTTTTTATGGGTTCATCCTTCGTGGCTCCGGACTGAAGGTTTTTATTTTTTTTTATTTATATTATACCTTTTTGACCATAAAAAATTGGCTGTATAGACTTAGTTTCAGAGATGTATTTCTTTTTAAGTGATTTCAACAGCTACAGCCCCCTTAAAACCGAACCACAGTAACGTTTTCACTATACTATTTAATAGCATAAACAGTCTCACGCAAAAAACTTACTACTGTAGTACAGTTAACCCATTGCCGACAAAAAGTTTATTGTTCTCAAAACTTATAAGTTATTATGATTCAGTGTAACGGTGTTTTGTTCCGATATTTACGTTCACAACACAACAATGAGTACAGACATGCGCGCTAGTCAAAATTATATGAAGTCAGCATCTACAACAAATTCATTGTTGTAATTCAAACTGAGTTTTTAGAAATTAGCGATAATGAATTTTTGTTCAAATTTCTCGCATAAACACTTACTGTATCCCTATGTAGCTTATTGACTTTTCTGTTATATAAATACAACCCATTTTTCAACATTCACATCTTTCTTTATAGTTTATTTTACGAAAAGAAATTATAGCATGTCTAATCCCTTTTAATAACCGTTTGAAAGATTCATATTGTATAAGACTGTCACTTCCAAACCAGATTGGGCCAGCGTGGTGAGAAACTGCTCAAATGTCACCACTATTGGAGGAGGCTTATATCTAGCAGTGGTCATCTATCGGCTGATTTATTTATTTATTTTAACTAGCCAACAATTGATGACCTGGTAAGACTATATGCTTCAGAAAATGCATTACATGCGTCTATAAAAATCAGAACAGTATTTTGATAACATTATTTTCTTCGTTATAATTTAAAATATTTACTTAGATACTAAAATCTAATATGTTTCTTATCAAATAAATAATAAACTGTTGGAATGACTTATGTTATATATTCTTACAAGTAACTGATATGAACAGAACTGTATTTTAACTTTTAAGTACAAACCAAGTGCGTTCCGTTGACCTAATACTGTATAGTTTGTTTCAAACTATTGCAAAGATCTATACTGAAGTACCGTTAAATTTGTGATTGCTTCGAAAACTTGTCTGCACTGGATGATTTACGAAACGACTGAACCGGTTACATTAAACTTTAAATAGGTTACTTTAGTATGAAAAAATAGAGTTCCGTGCAAATGAACATCGCCCTGAAAGCCATATTCAATATCCATTATTGAAATCTTCTAACTCTGCTTTGATTACTTTTGAGTTTGAGTTTGCAACATGGTGTATATAAGCAAAGGTTTAAAAATAATAAACTGAATAAAAAATTATTTATTTATATCTTTGTTATACAAGAACCTATTTTAATTTTTAAAAATTATAAATGAAAAAATGTAACATTTAATAACCCATTCATCCATTGGTTCAATCACTCGTCATTCTTAATAACTTATCTACTCGCTTGCTCAAAAGCTCATTCGCTCACTCACTCAATTAGTAATTCGATCTTTTGCTCACTCGATTACTTACTCATTCACTCACTTATTTGCTCCCTGACTCATTCATTCAAATCCTACTACATAGTTATAAGTGCTTCCGTCAAGCATTGTATTAAATTAAATACTTAATGAGTTTTGTACGATATTTCATTTTTACAAATTAATATAATATGTGGATTTAGCTTTATAAATCTATATTATGAAGTTATATAATAATAATATATTATATTTGTTTATTATATTATAATATATTAATTTTCATAAGAAAAGAAGTAAAGGAAAATGTTTTAATAACAAAATGCGAAACACTTTGTAAGAGATGTCCAACAGTGGACGTCATTATATTTATATATACATAAATAACTAATTAATCAGTTATCTCCTCCTTCTCTTCCCTCTTTTATTTCTGTACATCTCTTCATCTCTTGCTTTATCAAAATCCCTCAACTTTCGCCTCTCTTCTTTATAATATAGTTTATATTTAGCTCGTGCACTCCAGATCCGCGAACCCCCCAACCGATGGAGCTCTTAATAGTCATCATAATGCCAAGGGGTAAACACGATTCAGAAAAGAAAAAATAATAAAATGGACGTCCATTGGCTGAGATGACGATGATCACTAATTATAATAGTGAGTATTAGACCTAGGTTCAAGGTTTTGCGCGAAGCTATTTCGAAGAACTATCGACTCGCCGTCATGGTGGTTAAGACCGCAACCTTGAGATATTTTTTATCTCCTACTGATCTAAACTTGACCTGAATTTCACGTTGTTTTAAGTGACGACGAGACCGAAGACGGTGAAGCCTCTGAATATTCTGTCTATTATATTTTTATAACATTTGGCTAGTTGATATATTAAAAAAATTGTAAAAGAAAGGAATCGATTTAGTCTTAGATTTATAGATACTGTTTTTAGGATAGCTTAATACATTCAGTATAATTGGATTATAATTGACTACAGTTTCACGTGATTTTAAGTGACGATGTGGTAAAGCTTGCTCGCCCAAAAAACTCAGTCTTTCATATATTAATAGAAGAAGTGGCTCTGATAATTAAGTGGCTACGAGATGTATAAGGTTTTTATCAGATGGTAAGTGAATTTTTGCCCATGATAGCGTGGTGTTGGTGAAAATGGTAAAAACAGCACCACATTGTAATCATCGCCTTGAGACATACGTTAAGTCTCGTTACCCCAGTAATTTCACTAGCACACAGCATCCTTCAAAGGAGAACATAGTATCTACATAAACGGTCTCCGGTAATGAAGACCAGTAGACCACTGATTATGTTATGACAGCAGATTCACAATATTAAAGTGGTGGATATCCACGTTGCTTAAAAAATCTACCACCATTCAAACTCTACACCACCTGGCCCGGGAATCGAATCAGGGATATCCGGTTTACTTATTACACATAAAGTTTACTTAGTGATTAGAATTTATACGCGAACTTAACCGCCGTTTGCAGTAGTTTATATTTAACCCGTTTACGAAATGTCCAATTAGCTGTCGACATAACCATTGGCTATCAGTAAATATATAAATATACATTATCACGGTGTAGTAAAGTTAGATTAGTAGTTAACTATATACTTACTGTGGTCAGTTGGAATTTGTGCGTGTATGTTGTCGCGTGCGATATGTGCCCATATAAGTCCACTTTAATTACTTCTTTTAATACTTCAAGTGATCATGTTTGATATTCAGTCTGTTTTTTTTTTAAATTATAATGAAGTCGTGTATATTTGTTGATACTTTTATCACTAGAATTATATATTTATTCTTAAAGATTTTATATGTTTTTTGATTTAGTTTTGTTTGTTTCTGGTCTGTATTATCTTAAGTAATGTTAAGCACTACTTGTCCTTAAGCTATTCTATATTGTATTTATCTTATGGTTTATATGTAATGACTGTGCCGGAAAAAAAAAGTTTTGTTTATTACAAAGTACTAAGTAGTAATCTTTAGTGCTGGTTGATCTATAAATTTGTGTACCATTTTGTTTGTTTTTACTGGACTCAAACTATTAAATAACTAATGTAAGGTAGTGAACGTTCATCAGTTATAGTAATGATGTCCGTGATGATCCATTTCCATAGATTGTTTTTGTATTCGTCGATCCGACGAAAAGCACGACATTCACCTTATGGTAAGTGGTAGGCTTGCCTATAACATAGCGCAGGTTAAAATGGTATACATACCACATTATCACAAGGTATTAAGTCTAATTACCCCGGTAATTTCACTAGAATATATCACCCTTCAAACTTAAACACAGTAATGTTTACAAAGTGCTTTTTCGTCTGCTGCAATACGAGCTGCGGCGGTACTTACCTAGACGGTATTCGGCAACAGATACTATTAGTATATACCAGGTTCATGAGTTTACTGTTCAAATTATCGGTAGTATCTACACTGAAGGATTTATTACTTAATACAGATGTTAAAATTTTGTTATTAATGTATATAAAGTGGAAATCTTTAACATTGTGTTTAATTCCGCACGAACGGCGCTGTAACAAAAGCGTGGCGAAGGCTTCTCACACGGCGATATCAGTGTTTACAGCAGCACATGAAGCCTCCTGATCGTTCCGATGATTACTCGTTTAATGACTTGGTGTGGTCGTCACGTGGTAATTGGACGGTAGTTATTAAAATTCGTTATAAATATTCTTCGACCACAAAGTTATTAAGCGGAGGGTGCAAGTTGAATGCGGTCCGCCGGTAACGTTATTTACTCGTCTCCTTTTTACTTTATATCTTCCATAATTTTAAATCTGAAATGAATTACTGCAGTAACAATTTAAATCGCTTGCTAATTTGACTGTTATCCTTTTATAAATATGTATCTAATTATATATATAATGTAAGTATGCGTGATATTTTTTATACACTGCTTGTATTTGCTACGTATCTTAGAAAGGCTTCTGTACTATAATTATTTTATTCCAACTTTAAACTTCTCATATATCTATTTATTACTTTTCCTGTTACCCTGCTATTTTTTTATCTCTTCTGTCCTACTAGGTTTCCTCCAAGAAATCACTTACAGGGATAAAAAAAAGGCTGTCCTCGCCCGCAATTAGATTATAAGTTTAGTTAATTCACTGTACTATAATGTTAGCAATAAAGAGTTTATCAAACTTTTTAGGGGTTTATCAAGGGTTTGTCAAACACTATAGACACAGTGGACTCAAATTATAAAGTTTCTTTAATTTAAAACGTTGTTCAGTACGAAAGAACTGCTTACCGAAATATCATAACGTAATATAACGTAATATAAATTATATTCATTACTTCAATATATGGATATTGGCGAATATTGTAAGACCAGACTGTTAATATATCCGGTACATCTTCATTATTACCATAGCTATATCCTACGATAACTGAATACAACTTTATTAATAATTATAATATTTAACGAATAGTTATATAGTCAGGTTATTAAAAGATAAAGTCACTACTTGTCAATGTTGCCATCATTTGATGTACGATATGCTTTAATTTTAAAATAACTTCCTCCTCTTATAATTGTAATTGTACTTACCCTGCCTATTATTAAATACATAATTAAATATAAACACACAATTATAGTATTATTAAGTGAATTTATTTACTTAAGATATTTACTTATTTTTTGTTTTCAATCATAACGTTTAATAAAAGTGTTCATATAAAAACCTTTCTCCCTGAAATGTAGTATCATAGTCTCTTTTTTGGGTTTAATATATTTTGATTTATATTATTTATTTTTTATTGTACCTTTTTCTATCTACATGTACTGGCAAATAGTGATTATACTGAAACAAAATTCTATAGATGAGCTTAACTTACTTTGACTTTCTACCAGCTAACTTTAATGGAAGAGTAAGCTTATATGAGAAGTCAAATGTATAACAGTAAGGTAGAAAACAAAATATGTTTCAAAAATATATAATTTTTGGTAATCGCTTGTTTGTTACCACTTGTACCACCACTGCAGCCGTCTCAATGAATCACTGGAGCGTACACAACGGCCGTATCACGTCCTCAGTTTCACCACAGCGGCCGACGCGTGTGTACGTCCATACTACAAACTAATATCCGCGCCAAAATAATACTATCGAAAACAAATATTATTAAACTAAAAATCTAGATTGCTTAGTGTTCTATTAACGTACTAGTGTAAACGCGTTGAATATTTCATCACAATTTGTTATTGTATAATGTTTTTCAATCGAATTAGAAAGTGGGGAAGTTAGACAGAAACATTTTAAGAATTAATTTGCTGTTGTTGTGTTGTGTGCTGTGATATACGTTTACAAATAACTTGTCTATGGTGAGTTTGTAACTTTTTATTAAATTATCGTTTAAATTTTCGCGTAGTTTAACAGACTAGAACATCGGTTGAGGTACGATAAAGTCGACTAAAAATCGAAAGACTTTTAGGTATTATCGAAGGAATACTTCGTTTACGAACCTAGGTTAATCTATTTGTTTATATATGTATGTATTTATTCGGTTGTCCCTCTCTCTTATATTTCTGACCTATCTCTCTAACTCTTTCTTCATCCAATACCCCTGGCTTTCTCCTCTTTACTTTATAGTGTTTACTGGTGATAGACTTTCCAGGAAGACTGTCTAGGTAGGTACCACCGCAGTTCCAGAGGGAACATTATTGTGTCGGTATAAAGGGTGATGTAAGCTAGTGAAATTACTAGGGTAATACCTGATATTTCAAGACTGAATGAAGTGTTGTGTATGACTTACCATCAGGTAAACACCACATCTGTCGCAAAAAGAAAGAGATAAACGTCCTGTTCATCTCGTGGTAATCAATTTGCTCCACTATAACAATGCTGTTATATTATATTCTGTTACATACTAAAATGATCTCCAGAGATCTACCACCAGTAAACGTATTACCAAAGTTTTTTTGTTGCTTTTGTATTACAAACAAATTGCTGTAATTCCGAAGCAATTATCAAATAACTGGTTCCACGCATAGTATTATGAGCCGGATGTAATTTTAACAATATACATATAAAGAGGATGAATCGTTCAAGTTGAAAGCAGTGAAATAAATATACATATATATTGGGATTCATGAATAGACTGATTAAGACTATATACAATATTCTCTGGTGATATGTCTTTGTTACAGGAGACTGTTTAGGTACTACCGCAGCTCATATTGCAGCCGACAAACAGTTACTGTTGAGACATATGAAGGGTGCTGTATGCTAGAGAAATTACTGGGGTAACGAGACTAACTTTTTGGTCCCTAGATGACGAGGTGACGGTGTTAGTTAAGATGGTATACACAGCACCACATTGTGCTCATCGCCTTGATAAATAAGTTGTTACATCTCTTTACCTCAATAATTTCACTAGCTACAGCACCCTTTAAACGGGAACAGAGTAATATTTCATAGTACTGTTTGGCGGATGCAATAGGAGCTGCAGTGGTATCTACCTAATTCTCTACAAAATTAGCTTTTTAATCTTTTGCTATAGAAGCATCCTTACTGGGAGTTCTTTGTTATTTTGGTAAATTCTTCAAAGAGTAATTACGAAGAAAGTATAAAATAAAATATCCTGTGTCTCCTCGCGTTCAAGTTCCGGCATGAAGGGTCAACGGCTGTCCCTGGCATTACTTCAAAATCCGTATAGGTCGGCAAGGTTAACCACGTCATCCCTTTATTTACAATCAGATCCGATGAATCAGTGGTTAATGCACTTCCCCATTATGCGTCGAATATCTTTTATATATACATACATTTCTTTTTATACAAAGAAACGGAAAGCGAAAGCACAGCGTTTATTTGATGGTATTAGATACATCAGGTACTATTGGAGTGGAGATCTTTGAGGAAGCCTGTGTCAGTTGTTTAATGATAATGAAGCAATGTCTTATACTACACGTCTAGGTAGGTAGCGCCGCTGTTCCTATTTCTACTGCTGAGTAGTTATGTTGTTGGAGTGATCCTTAGTGCATTAGCGGATCCAATCATTAGAAAACATCTGATGAATGTGGATGAGATTAACAATTGAGTGATTACTACTTTAGTTTTAGTTAATTATAAATACGTAAACGTTGTATAAGGTACGATGGGATTGGTATGCCCGCTAGAGGCTAAACTCCCAAAATAAATAAAAAAGGAAGAAAGTAGGAACATGTAAACATTACTGTGTTTTAGTTTAATTTAATGTAAACTAGTTAAATCACTAAGGTAACGAGACTTAACACATTATGTCTCAAAGTTTAGTGCAATGTGGTGCTGTGTATAACATCTCAACCACGGCTAAGTTGTTATGGGCAAGCTTATCACTTACCATCAGGTGAACGCCATGCTCATCTCGTCACCTAGTAGAAAAAAAAACAGCAGTTGAATCAGAAATAGGAGTTGAAATGTTATGTCGGATTTTCCACTCACTAGAACATCTACCGTCTCCTAGTATATTAGTAGTGCATCTCAGAACTCTTACTAAACGCACCGGTTATTCACTTAGGTTTAGCACGTTCTAGAAGACGGTGGTGACCATCATGATAGTCACAGGTACATATATGTATTACTAAGTATCAATACTATACTAAGTATTAACACTGCACTTAAAGTTATACTTCGTCATAACTTAGAGATATGAATGTTTTGTGTTCAGTAAAAACAATGTTACATTATCACAAATAACTAGTTTCAAGTGATTTAATCCGGTATCGTTTTCTACAGCAATAAATTGTGCATGGTGATTAAATATGTGATAAAGCGTGTTCATCATAATAACACATGTGATAACACAGTAAGGTCAACACAAGCTTCCGGTATAGGAAGAAGTCGTGAGGAAACAAGTTCCAAAGACGGCAACTTTCGTGAATTCCGTCAGTGTGATACATAAAAGACTGACTCTCTTTGTGAGAAAAGTCCGAGTCCCAGCTGTGGGAATATTAACACAGTCATAATTTATTTATCATAGCGTACGGCAATGAATATTTTTTTTACTAATACATACTTTTAATATAAAGTTTCCTTAATGTAAAGAACATGGAATTTAATATTTCGTCATCAGACTATTGATCAGGTACCTACTCGTCCTCATCAGCCAATATATGTCCACTGCTGGACATAACCTTGGTTTCTAGTGGAGGATTTGGGCCATCTCCTACAACGCTGGTCAAATGCGAGTTTGTGAGGAGCCGGAGTCTCGTTTGTTACTTACAAAGATAGTAATAATATTAAGGAAAATAAAAACGGTTTGAAAAGGCGTTGCATTTAGTGTAATTACTAAGACAGGGATGCTTAAAATTAGTGAGCTTAACTTCTTAATTAATACTAGAAATTTATATAGTGAACAAGTGGCCCATACAAAATTCTGAAATTTTGGACATCAACAACTCGGGAACCCGACCACATACCAACAAAATTCCAACGGCCCTGATCTTATCTAAGCGAGATCTGTCTGTATGACAAATTTCAGCAACAGCTCCTACTCGTTGTAGTTCTCCAGATTGAAAATTGTTGACGGACAGACGGGCATTGTCGTTTAAATAAGAATAGTTAAAAACTTTGTAATCACAGATAATATATACTTGGCTGTAAACTGTCACCCTTTGCCTTAAATATAAAGCAGAAAATAGTAACGTCATTCCTACTCAATGAAGCTTTGCAATCAGTTGCGCGGGATGTTAGATTACCGACGGATCTTTCACTGTCAACCTTCGCTTATTCATATTACTGTATAAATAGTATGTTTGTGTGTATATGTTATTAGAATCTGTGACGTAACGAGGACTTCCATTGTGCATTCGGCGGCGGGATTTCTAAATGATAAATCAGACAGTCACGTTTGATAAATATGAGGGAATTACGCGAGGAAATACTCATCAAGACTACTGAATATAACTCCTCCACTAGGGTTTTATTTATTTATATATTACTGTCATTCTTCTTCATCTTGTGGGTAAAGGTCTGTTTACTTTCTTTCTCTGTACTCTCTATTTTCCTTTCCCTACTTTTCTCTTTTTTCATTCTTTATTTCCCTTTATAACCTCTATTACTAAATTGAAATATTTAATGAATATGCAGCGACTCTCGTCATTCATCAGAGAAGCGATGCTACCAATAATTGGGTTTTATTTTAAACCTGTCGTAACGGCACTTTTTGTTAGTTATGTATAGCATTCATTTAAAAAAGATAGGTAGATAAACTCTTTTTATTGCTAATATTATGGCACAGGGAATTAACTAAACTTATAATCTAATGATGAGCAGGGGCGGCCTAATATAAGGCATGTCTTCCAGGCAACTATATAGGAGAGAAGAGATATAAATAGCATAAAGAAATATTTGTAATAAATATATAAATAAATATAAAAGAAATAGCACAATACATAACATTTGAATATATAACGTTTCGCTACGTTAATAAGTATTTCTATATGATACATCTGGACAATTCTTTCAATGCTTTCAAAACCAAAGATTTCAAACTGATCAATTGCCGTTACGTATATTATTGCTACTTCTCTATTGTTAATTTTTTACAACTTTAGTGTTGTGTTCGTTTCTGCCTTTGCTCTGTTGCTCGTTCCTTTTATTTATATTACTATGAACATACTCCGCCAAACTTTGTTTTGTGATAAATATTTGATCAGAATACTCTATGATAGTCGGAGCATAGTAATAGCTACAGCATCAGATTATCAATATGATGGACGGAGGACGACAGGTTAAAAGAAAATTCTAGATAGTCCATTCTTCGGTAAACTTTCTAGGTTCAAACTAGGACTGTAATCTAAGATTACAAACTCGTAACATTTGGAGTGATAGATACACACAAAGCAATACAGCGGCAGTAACAAAAGCATTTTTTCCCAATACCGACA
>DWLS01002981.1:0-16731 GCA_018246255.1 Pachliopta kotzebuea | reverse complement strand
CGGTCACTAGCGATGCCAGTGCGTTGCCTACCCTTGAGATAACAATATGCTCTTTTCTTGAATAACCCAATGTCGCAAGTGGTTTGTCTGTATTAATACTACATACGTATGTACTTAATATCTCATGTATTCAGAGATCTGTTGTGTATTGGACTGATGTGGTTCAGAGTACATCATCCTAAGATGAATACTAATTACCTCTGTATTGCATTATTTACTAATACGTACGTCTTTGTTGTGTTTAATAAAAACACCGGACGATTTCCAACGTGGATGATGTTGTATTAAAAAATAATATCAAACAGATGAGGTCCATAAATTTGACCATGCCGCAATTATTCTTCGGTCCGTGTCAATTTTCAATTGAATCCGCCGGCGCTGTGTAATCGAATGACCGAAATTTGTACAGCGGTACGTACTGTGAGGTTTTAACGGTCGCTCGTTAAACTTTTCAATAACTTACGGAGCCAGTTCTCTGATACATTTACTAATGAAAAATATATGAGAGGCAATAACTTAAAACTCTTTTTCAATAAATAACGTAATTTTAAATCCAGGTGGTGGGTCTCTGTTGTTTAGCCTTGTAGTCTCGGGCTATCAAGAATAGCACTAAGGTAAGCCCTGTCTATCGTAGAAGGTGCCCGAAAGGGTTTTGCTGGTTCACGGGTTTTGTAGGTGGGGATCCTCACTGCTCATTGAGTGAGCCCGGAGCCGACGACAAGTACGAAGTGGTCTTGGCAACAGCTCTTCCAGGGATGTGCTTAGCAGCAGTGTAGGGAGGCACCGGTGAGTTCCGTAGAAGATCCCGAGGCCTTTTGCAATGAACTGAGGGGGATACGATGGGGTTTCAGTGGGTATAAAACCCACATAACCCTAAATTCCCTCCAGAAGACAAAAGAAAAAAGATCTTTGTTGTTGACGACCCTTTGGGTTAGTATTATCGCAGTTGACAAACAGCACTGTGCGAACATTGCCATGTTTGTAAGTGTGCTGTAAGCCAGTAAAATTACTGGGGTAACGAGACTTGATATAAGTATATTACAAAAGGATAATCATTATGTGGTGTCTTATGTATAATCTTAACCAGCGACACTTTGTTATGGACTCTTACCACCAGGTGAACTTTGCACACATCAATATTCAGATATAATCAGTACGGGAAATACAAAGCAATCTTATTCGGGTGAGGTAATGCCTTTATAAGTCTTCAACCTAAAACCTGGATAGCTTTTCATGATTTCAGACAACTAAAAGATATTTCCTTAACAAATTCTATATTACCTATAACGTTATATTAAATGTTCAAGTGTTGTTTGATTTATAATTGCAAATAATAGATCATTTTATTTAGCTATTAACTTAACACGGAATAAAAAACTTTCGTAGAGAGAGGAAGTGCTATAAGTTCAGGTGGTTTACTTTAAATACGAAAGTATATTATTTTTCATCGCAAAAAAATAGATAACTTCTTATAGTCAAGAACACATATAAACTTATTTGTTGCTTTTCTTTCACTAACAAAAAAAAGTTTAGTAAAGTCCGACCGAAGCTACCGAGTCAGGTTAGAAGTACAAAAGAATATTGTGGAGGAAGACTTGGTAATAAAATACCGTTATTCAATGATCCGCGGACCGTGAGACGAAGTTTTCCTATTACAGAGGAGAGCAAGGCATAGTTGTCTATTTAACTTAAATTACTTTCAGAGTTCAACCCTTAGTCCGTTATAGTGCCTCCATCATCACAGCTAACAGTTATTGAATTTTTGTAATACAAAATTGGGATAATTTTGATACTGATACAAGCTAGAATATTTACACAACATTACTCATTATCTAACAAAGACTTAGTATCTACTGGTAGTTCATCTCTGTTACCGGATACCGTCTGTCTAGGTAAGTAAGCTGTTACTATACCAGATAAACAGTAATGTGTAATTGTTACTGTGTTCCAGTTTGAAGGATGCTGTATGTTTGTGAAGTTACTGGGTTAACGAGACTTAATACCTTATATCACAAGTTATTGAGTGCAGTGTATATATCTTACTACTATCACGTTGTTACAGGCAAGGGTATTTTACTTAACTTACCATCAGATAAAGATCTTGCTCGTTTCCTCGCCTCATCGCATAACACACAGAGATAGTATTGAATTTACTATCTTACTGGTATTTCATAATATCCGTTCATTATACTTATATCTAGATTCAAATAGGAAAAGCATTTAATTCCTTATACATTTTCCGTCATTACGAAGGATCAAATTAAAAAGAAATTCAATTAATATCGAGGTTAAGTCGTTCTTAAAATCGTTAAAACCGGTAAATTAAATGGCGATTAACAGTTTACCGTCTTTAAAAAGCTGGATTATTAAAAAGGTCCATTAAATGGACCTTCATTAAAATTATGGACCCCACCCATTTAAATTAGTTACTGATTATTGAGACTTCATTTTAACTAAAAGAAATTAATCGAAAAATGACATTTGATTGAGATTCATGTGTCATTATTAAAGAAAATGAATGATGATTGAGAGAAATTACTGAGGTAACGAGACAACACCTTATGTGTCAAGGTGACGAGCGCAATGTGGTGCTGTGTATACCATCGTAACCAGCCGCGTTGTAATGGGCAAGTGTACCACGTACCATCAGGTAAACGCCTTGCTTGTCTCATCGCCTAATCCAGTAAAAAAACGTTTTCGTTGTCGATATAATTTTTATACAGTCTCAAGTTCTTTATAACAATATACAGTCACTTTGGTGATAAACGATTCGTCAAAGTTCAACATAACCTATCTTCTATTTTACTTAAAGTAGTTAAGGTAAGTTACAAGCTTAAATACTCTTTTAACCAATACTTAGGCTATTAAGGAAGACTGTCAGTGACGAAACAAGAACAATTATGTTCGAGTAAGTTTTTCAGACAACAATCATCAGCCGATTGATGTCCACAGCTGGACATAAAATGGACATAAGCTGGACATAGGCTTCCCCCAATAGTAGGGGGATTTAGGCTGTTTCCTACTACGCTGGCCCAATGCGGGTCGGTGGAGGGCCAGAGCCTCCTGTGTTGATTAGCACAGTAAACCGCGAGCAGGAGAAGTTGGCTTGGGTTCCGTGAGTTGTTGTGTGAGACCCCGAACACCACTAAGTTTTTCAGAGAAAAGAAATTTGTTAACAATATGTTCAAGGGTATGGCAAATAAGATACCACAGATATAAGCTTTCATATTTAACTATTCAATTTAAAATTACAATTTATCTTTGCTAAAACTCTACTTCACTTATAGATCTTTTGATAATATACAATTTTCATATTACTTTAGAACAAATTAACTTTGGTGGTTAAAGTTAAAAATGTTGTTATTGCTAAGCACCGAGCGTAATATTACTCAGTATCAAACTACAATTGGTGTTTAGCGAACTATAATTGGCTTTGGATTAAGTTTAAAAAGTAATTTAAGTTAAAGATCACCGCTCAGTGCAGCTTTTGTTGTATAAACTGAGCTGAATCTAATTACTACAGTTATGGGTAATTGGAATTGTATAGTCCATATTTAATATGTGATATATATTTGCAGGGAGATAATATTCTTTACTGAAAACAATAATTCTGCCAGCGTCCAATGTTGGCGGTCGAAATTCCGGATATAAAAGGAGAGTTCATTCTGGAGCTAAACACCCATGATAAAAACACAACCGATTCCAAAGTTTTAATCCGTATTTCTTAAAAATCAATGTCCTCGGCCATATATAGAAGATAAAAGTCGATGTAAAAGAAAACCTTAAAGGAATGGGAAAATATACTGGATGGAGGAAGAAGGCAGAGTCGCGCCGTTTGAAAAAGAATTTTACGTGAGGCTAAGACCCACAAAGAGTTGCAGCGCCATGGAGTAAGTAAATAAGTACTGTAAACAATATTACTTAGAAGTAAAATTATGTTAAGGATGAATATCCAAATACTAAGTTTAATAAACTATAAAAGCTATTTAGAAAAATAGTGATATATCAGGTAAAATTTAACAATAATTACATATAAAGAAGTCCTATAGTCCTAGTAGGTCATGTGTACGAAAGCTTATTAAGAGGTTGGACCATTAATTGTCACAATGTTTAATTAACTTAACTCAGTTTAACTTGATGAGGTTTAGTTAATGATCTGTCTGGATTTTGATTGAGAAAGTTATCGCTCTTTTAATGACTTTGATTTAAATTATGCTTTTCTTGTAACTTTACTTAATTATCTTTAAAATGTCAATTGTCATTACGCATATAGTATGTCTATGTATATATGTTTATCTAACTCTTCTAGACGCTTATTAATCTATCTATATGCTGAAGTTATAGAAAGTCTCATATAAGTGATCGTTTTATTTCAGATTCCATTTCACCACAAATTGTTGTAGAATTTGTAGAAAAAACACCGATTTTCATTGATGATTATTTGCGAGAATTAAAACAAATGTCCTGGTTTTGATAAAGAAGATATATTGGGATAATACTATTGGATTATGGATCTCTTTCTTTTAAATTAAGCAAACACTAAAAATAGCACCAAAAGACTTTAAGATAATAAATAGTAAACTCATTCTGGGTAGTATGTATTATAATAATTAGGAAGCTGTAGATACTCCGTGATGACTATGCCGCCAGGATATCACCATAGCTATTGTAAAGATTTTTCTGGTGGAAAATCTTTGTTACTGGGGACCATCTGTTACTGTGTTAACTTTTATAGACGTTGTAGCTAGTGAAATTACTAGAGACTTAATATGTTCACGTTTGATCGAACTGCCAAAATTATGAAAAAAATATTCGAATAATGTGTGTAAAACGAAATGAAGAATTTTAGTTTACTGCCACCTAGCTTAGTGGTTAGAACGCAAGCCTTCCACTCCGAAGGTACCGCATTCAAACCCGACCTCCAACAATGAATTTTTCAATTAATGTTCAGTTAGTATAACATCAACCAATATCACGTACTTTGACGGTGAAGGAAAACATCGTGAGGAAACCTACATATTTATATCATGACTATCTGTTGTCTGACTAGTATGTAAAATGGAGAAGGCGATGGCAAACCACTCCATTATAACTGCTAAGAAAGACGTCGTGTTAACTACATATGATGACCACGACCCTCAGTAATGATTTTTTTTTTACAAATGTATAGGTTAATGCTTAACCACGATCCCACCTGATGTTAAGTGAAGATGTGGTCGATAATGATAAAGCGCATTAACCTAGCAAATGCCTATTCACTTTTTTCTTGAAGACGCCCACATCGTTATTGTACGGGAACACTGACGCCTGCAAGTTGTTCCACTCCTTAGCTGTCCTTATTAAGAACGAGGAGTCAAATGAGGAAATAGACTTAGAAGAACTTATCATTAAAAGCTAGAGTAATTTTTTTCAATGTAAAATAAAAACAATTCGGTAAGATTTTATTTTTATTTGGAATTGCCGGGATGTTGTCATAAACCCGATGGGGACATTCATCAAAAGAGCAACGATCTTGTTGCAGTACCGGCGCGGCCGCATCGGGTGACATTTTCATTCATTTTCAACGTGACATTATTTTTATTGGTTGAAACCAACATATTCGTCATTGTCAGGAACACAGTTGGTAATAATTTTTATTTTAATTTAATCGTCTTCACATTTGTCTATTTGTTGTCTCTTCTCCGTATAACATTTCATCAACAATATGGTCGTAAAAATATTTTCATCATATAGCTTTAGGTAACGGCTACTTTTTAGAAAAACCTTGTATAATAATATATATACACTTTATATGATGTACGTATATATGTTTTTAAAATATTTGTCGTTATTAACCACAAGAATTTACAGATTTGGGTATTTTGAAGCATTATGTCATTCTTTTTCTTAAAAGTATTTCTCTAATGTATATTTAAATTCTCTAATATACATTCCTCTACTGTTTTTAATCTATATTTCTGTAATAAATATTTAATTCTCTCTAAGTTTCGCTAAGTCTAAGTGCTTTGAGGCATTATGTCCTCCTTTTTCTTAACAGTATTTCTCTAATATATTTTAATTCTCTAATTTTTCTTATCTATATTTCTGTAATAAATATTTAATTCTCTCTAAGTTTTGCTAAGTCTAAGTGCTTTGAGGCATTATGCTTTTCATTTTCTTCACAGTATTTCTCTAATATTTACTTAAATTCTCTAATATACATTCCTCTAATTTTTCGTATCTATAATATATATTTGATTATCTCTAAGTTTCTCAAAGTATCTAGTAAAAATAAATATATAAAAGTTATATGAGATTGCTGATGATCGTTTTAATATAGTATTATCGACTTTATGTCTTGGTTATAAATGGCGCTGCATTTTGACTTATTTATAGTTCTGTGAATTTATCATTTGTATTACATTATTAATGTTTTGTATTAAGAAAACATCATTTTAATAACTGGGAACATATTTAATAGTTTAAGGAAAAAAACTGTCTAAAACATTGAGACTATACCTTAAATTTTCGTCACAATTCACATAGAACATACCATTTAGTATCGTAAGCCTAGTAAATATACTATCAACTGTGCATAGTTATATTTATAGAAGTATAGTGGCAGTAATTAGTTAATCATGTAATCAGAATAAGCAATCAGTATATAATATTTACTAAACCTTTTGTAGACTTTAGTTTGAAAGAACCTCATTATGAGATATTTACGTAAGGGCCATTAATAAATCATTTATAAATTGTGTTTACTTTAGAGCAGTAATATATATGCAGTAATACCGCACATAAAACTCGCTAATAGTCAAGAATACACTTCGTTATTCATCGATCAATCGGGACCACGGCGAAGTTTCCCAATTTCGTGAGGAAACTAATGCACAGTCGCCTGTTTAACTTAAATTACCTTCGAAGCTAAATTCTAAGTCAATTATATTCCTTCAATACATCAACAGGAAGGTAACTTAGTTTTAAACATTAAACAGAAAAGGTTTGTACAAACATTATTTAAAAAATATACATCAACTCACACTTAGCTACCCTGTGGGACAAATAGTCTTTACTACTTCCTTGCAAGGGAAAGCGCAAGTCCCAACAGTGGGAATGGAGTGCTGTGAAATTTATTTCTAATAATCATTCGTATTGAAATATCTGCATATTTTTTAAATAAAAAAATATAGTGTTGCAAATAATAACTTTAAAAATTATTTTTTTTTAACTTTAAAGGTTCTTATTTAAGCTATTAAAGAATTTTTTTTAATATTTTTTTAATGAATTGAGACAAACTCTTCTTTTCGATTCTGCTTTAAACAATTGTACAGTAAGTAAATTAAAGTTCAAAAATTTCATCCTTTATCTAAAGATATATTTAACTTAAAAATATCTACTGAAAATTTAACAGTAAACAATTGATTTTTGAAAAATATAGAACATCGAAAGCAAAGTAGAATATGATAGTTAAAAAAGAAAATCAGATTAAAATCAGATTGAACTTAACCACAAATTAGTAACAAAAAGGAAAATATTGTATGTCACAAAAATTACCGTCTGCCATTTTAACTAACTGCACACCCTTTTCTCTAACTAATGACACAAAAAATTCCTGCCAAGCGCAGCGGGCAATGGCAGCCAGACTGCCATCTCCAACAATTTGTAACAAATGTGTTAACGGAGTGATCTTTATGCATTTATCATGTAAGTTTCCTAACATCCATTCCATAGTTCCTATGACTATTATTTCTTGAAGGTATAAAATTTAAATCTTGATATGTATACAGAATCTTCTTTATAAATAACATCTTGTGAACATTCCATTACTTATATTTCCTTTTAGAAACTATTAGAAAATTATATAAAACCTATTTTTAATACGCTTTATAATAATCAGTAAGCGGAACAACTAATACATTTTTCTATACTATAACACAATATTCTTGAAAATAGATATCAAAGAATCGGCATGTAAAGTAGGTTAATGTCTCATTCACCTTTAACCTGCTATATTTTTAAAGGGGATTAAGTGGAAACGACTATATAGTAACTTTATCTAATGGTAGTTGGTCTACGTTACCGGAGACCGTCTAGGTACTTACTGTATTCCGGTTTGAAAAGTGCTAATCTAGTGAAATTACTGGGGTAACGAGACATACCTTACGGCTCAAGGCAACAACCGCAATATAGTGCAGTGTATACCATTTCAATCATGTTGTTATAAGCAAGCATATCACTTACCATTAGGTTAACGCCTTGCTCTTCAAATTGCCTAGTCGAATAAAAAAATACAGGATTTCCTGTGACTTTTACTAGGGCGACGAGAACATAAATTACTCTTTATTATAAGGAATAATTCTAATTTAAAATTCACTAACATTGTCATGGCATCAGAGCAATTAAAATCGTTGACATACTGTGAGGTATTAGCGAACAAGAGATCGATGTTATTTGATCTAGGTTGCGTAAAAAATAGGTGAAAATTCAGAATTTCACTAAATTAAAGTCTACGGCATGATTGAGATGTGTATGATGATGAAACAATTTTGAATTTGTACGATTAGATTAGTAATTAGTGCGCTCCAACTCATCGCTGTTTTACGTCATAGTAACAATGCATATACCTCAACAAAGCGTTTACTGAACAATAGCCGTCCAACGATGGCCCCAAACAATTTATTACATGTCCCCAGATGAGGCTTCGCGTTGGTTACGTCGATTTGTGCCCATTGTTTCAACAGCCGCCGGTATTCGACTGAACTGTTACTAGGATTGCGATGAATGCGTCGGTTTTGAACTATTTTATATTCTGTGCTAAAATTTCAACTGTAACTGCTATCTTCTCAAAAATGATAGGGAGTTTAAAGAACCAAATACCGGTGGAAGGTCTTCGTTACCGGAGACCGTCAAGGTAGGGTACCTACTTTCTAGTTTATCTCTAGTCCTATTTCATGACAGGGTCGTGGTCATCATGTGTTGTGAACCACACGACCACTTTCTTGGCAGTTATAATGGAGTGGTGTTGCCATTGCCTTCTCCATTATATACTAGTCCGACCACGGATGATCATCACATAGATATGTAGGTTTCTGCAATATCTTTTCCTTCACCATCAAAGCACGTGATATTAGTTAGAGATATACTAACTGCAAATAAATTGAAAAATTCATTGCTGCAGGCCGAAGTCGAACCAGATACTTTCGGAGTGGAAGGCCGGCGTTCGAACCACTAGGCTCTCACTTCTGGTTAATAAAAGACGTTAAATTATTGCTTCTTAATGTCCGTGCATGTAGTGAATGAACATATATATATATCACATGACCTGCATTTTCAAAAAGAAAACATGTTTTTTCAAAATCTACTAGTGGTGGGTCTAATGTGGCCGGAGACCGTCTACTTAGAAAGTAGACGGTACATAGGTACCACCGCAGCTCCTGTTTCTACTGCCAAATAGTATTATGCAAACATTACTGCGTTCCGGTTTGAAGGGTGCTGTATGCTAGTGAAATTAATGAGGTAAAGACACTTAACACCTTACGTTTCAAGGCGATGAGCGCAATATGGTGCTGTGTATATCATCTTAACAAGATCCACGTTGTTATGGGCAAACCTATTAGTTACTATCAAGTGAAGACTGCCTCTTTCGTCACCACAAAAAAAATCTGGTATTAGATAGACCCTTTCCGTATAGGATGATCTATTGGATAAGTATTTAAGTTATATTTTTTTAGTTGTATAATAAATAACTTCGTAATTTCTTATGATGGATGTTCTAAGCATAAAAAATTTCTCGTGATGATAGCGATGAAGGAATAATGTGATTATAGTATCATAGAAGTTTTAAAACTTCTTCTATAAAAAATCACTCTAATATATTGTAGTTGTATTATGTAAAATGTTAATTTTAATACTTAAGACCATTAATGTTACCAGTAACTCTTTGAAACAGCATAAGTTAAATGATGAGATGTCACACAGAAACTTGCTATATTCAGCAGTAGTACATTTTAAGTAAATGGGTCAAAACGTAAACGTTCCACCCCGACCATGTCTCTAAACGCGTATAAATCACACGGAGTAAACTTTTTGAAGGCTTAAGCGGCATACCTCCTCCCTTCACCTCTCTCCCTCTTTCCTCGTTCTTTGGCTCCGGACAAACAGGAAACTTTATGACAAACGTTTACAATACTTTGCTTTCAATGTTTTCATTTCCTTTTGACTTGAATTGACAATGTTAATACATGAAGCTACTACGAGATATTCACGTAATGGTTACTGACCATAACAATATGACGATAGCTTTTTTATTGTAAGAAGCGATGAGATGAGCAAGGCGTTAAACTGATGGTAAGTGATACTCATGCCCATAACAACGTAGTGCTAGTTACGATGATGTATATAGCACCGCATTGCGTTCTTCGCTATGAGATATTAGGTGTTAAGTCTCGTTACCTCGATAATTCCGCTAATATACAGTACCATTCATACTGGATCACATGTTTGCACAATACTGTTTGCCAGTTGCAATACCAACTCCGGTAGTACCTACTTAGGCGATCTCCAGCAACACAAACCTAGTACCAGTAAAAAGTTTGAATGATTAAAACTACCCCCCTCATTATTAATTGCAACACAATATATTGTTTGGTTACCCAAGTAATATCGTTGGTTATAGTTTTAATGCGAATAAAGTATTTTCTCTTTTGAACAGAGTATACCACGGTTGAAAAAAAAGAGGAAATTACAAATCGGCCGTTAGTACGTTCATTGATTCACTGGAGACACCAGGTTACAGTTAAGGAAGCTCCCTCTTAATTACAGAGTAGCTTATTTATTGCCACTTTTTATGCTCCCTCTTCTCGTTAACTGAAGCAATCTCCTAAGAGTAATTATCGACATTTTAGAAAGAATCCACGTTGCTTTTGAAAATATTACTCTCGTTCGCAGGCGAAGACTAACCTAAACAGGTTACGGTATCTGCTTCATTAGATAAATTAGTAAATTTGTCTCAATCAAAAGTTTTTAATAATTTTCTGTTATGAAGCTTTATATCATGAATTCAACTAAATATACCTACTATGATACTTCTATGTTAGACCAAATTATAATGATTCATTATTACGAGATCATAAATCTTAAACAAATTAGAACTAAATATAACTAAAGGAAATTAAAGAAGTAAAAAAAAAGGACATGGTAAATACTAAAACAGACATACGTACTTCTACATTCACCCAATTTATAATATTAAGAGAGGTGTTAAAGGTTCCGCACAACTCACAGAACCCAAGCCAACACAATCTACTCGTGGTGCACCAATCAACAAACGAGCTTCCACCAACCGGCATTGGGTCAGCATAGTAGGAGATGGTCCAAATCCTTTCACATTTGGGGGAGGGTTATGTCCAGCAGTGCATATTTAGTGGCTGATTATGATAATATCGAGTCCGACTTAACGTTTTTGTAAATCTTTAGATGCTGGAAAATTTTCTCCAGATCTACATAGTTCTCCAAAATAGTCAAAAATTTTAAACTAATTGGTATGTGGTTTCTTTAACCAATCCCAAGATTAATTTGTAATACTACATTCTTTTAACTATAAAAAAACTTACAATGATAAAACTTAAATTTGCTTACGTGTAATTAAATCGGCACAAATCGTCGTCGCTGGAGGGGTCGGGTGCGGGTACAGCAGCCCAGTGAACTGCTCGACCACCGCTGGTGACAGCAGCCAGGAGACGTTGGCGACATCCGCACGATGACCATACACTGGCACTGGCAACACCACCAGCCTGAAAGTAGAACGTATGTAGGGGTCGTTCTCCGAGACATGAATGTCGCGAATTCGAGTCCGAGACAAACATGTGATTTACTATTATTTAAACAAAATCTGATGTGTTAGAGGTCCCATACATCACCTCACGGGAGCCAAGACGACGTCACCTGCTTTTGTTGCATCCTGCTAATCAACATATGAGGCTCTGGTTCCCCGAACCCCATAATAAGCCTATGATTTGGCCCATTGATGTGAGACGGCCTAAATCCCTTCACTATTGGAGGAGGTCTACGTCAAACAGTGGACGTCTATCGGCTGATGATGAAGAAGAAATAGAAAGTAATCTATGACTAGTATTATTCGAAATAAAGCTAAGTGGTCTAAATTTACTAACATATAATATTCTCTTAGTGTTGGAGATAAAGGTACTACTTACTACTAGTAATTGTAGTTGCCTGAGACAGGCCAATTTTGATCCCCAAATATTATTGTGTATATAATAATATTTTTCGGTTTATAATGCATTGTCAAATTACTGGTAAAAATATTTATTATTTCGTGTAGCAAGGACTAATACAATATTATGCTGTATGACCTTCCTAACTAGTATCTCATTGTTATGGAGAGGACCATTAATCACATCCAACTCATTTTGTCTCTTCAAAAGAAAACTTCCATTCAAAGGTTTAATTGAAAATTATCAGCATGTTTGCGACATACCTGCAGAGGAGTCGGTAAATTTTCAACGAGAAGGTAACACTTGGAAGTGGAATTCCAACGTCGAATCCTTTCCCTGGCGAGTACGTAGTGTGTCTCAATTTCTTTACCTTCCACTGCGACTAATTCCGCCTGAAACAAATAGTTTTTTAGTTTTCAACCGTCAATAACTTTAGAAGATTTGTTGTTATATTGTTCAATACCAAAAAGGAACAGTGAGAAAACGCGTGAACTTGATGGAAAGTGATCACTGACCCCCATAGACAGCCGCAACGCACGAGTGGTCGTTGCTGCCTTCCCGACCTTGAAGGAGGAAATGGTAAGCTCTTGTCTTAAAAGCCAAAGAGAAGATCAGGGGCTTGAAGGCTAGAGGGATTCCATAAAGTAGTAACTACTTCCGTTAATTAAGATACATAAAAGAAAGAAATTCATTTATACTTAATACTGCTCCTGACCTCATTAAGTACATAAATTATTTCCACAAATTAAATATGCAGTAATCTTTTATTCATAGTAATATAACCTAGTAATTTACCGAGGGTAGAAGACGAATTTATTAACATGTTTTAAAGTATATGAAATGTTGGAAAAATATTATTAAATTAACTGATATCTTCTACAGTATAATTGCACCCACGACCCTTACTTTTTAAAAAAACATTTTTTTACAGAAATACATCATAAAATAAAACATAAAAACATATAAAAAGATTTTTATTTATTTTATTATCCCGACGTTTCCATGGCTTTACAGCTGTTGTTGTTACGGGAGATATACTGGAAATCAACTTTACTTGACCAAAGTCCTCCAGTAGCACGAATTGCGATAAGACTATTATCAAGGACTTTACTTTTAAGTTCTTTGATGGTTCATGACCTACTCATATGAGCAAACAACCAACAATCGCGCGATCTTTAGTATATACATTTTATAGTTGGTAAATGTTAGTCTATCATACCAATATGGACTTCTGCTCTTTGAATGTTACCATGTAACAAATTGAATTTTTTGACTTCGTTCACTTCACGAGTGCAATGTGTAAATCCTATGTAATACGGAAATATTGGAACATATTTACAAATTCTCAGGATGCCAGCGCACGGGAATATCATCAGAGTGCTGTGCCGCGTTTCACGACACCCGTGAAATATTTGCACAATCCTGTGAAGGATTTTTCAATTGTATATCAGACGAGAATTCAGATATTCCGCCGGCCGATAACTCCATATAAAATATAGGTTCAGTTGTAGCGGCTATGCATTTCGTATGCCAAAAATCGCTTGCCAAGAAACCGTAAATGCTCGGTATATTTTTATTCAGCTGCATAAATGTGCGGAAAAGATTTGGTATTCTTGTTGCAGCTTTAAGTTAGTATTTATTATTGTTGCGAGTTTTTATTTATTGTTCGCGGTAGATAAAATTTGAATTGTACAGTTTTATACAGTTTTCCCGACGACGATTTGATTCTCTGAAATTTATACGTACATCTTTTCTATCAAAGTTTCCTTGTTAGTTTTTTTATTTATACTTTTTCTTAGTTGTATAATATCGTAAATGTAACATTCTAAAAATGTAATAACTGTTGAATCACATTGCTGGTTATTCTTATTGAACCTCTTCAGATGCGTGTATCATAAATATTGAATGGAAACCTTCCAATCGCCTGGTCGTGAGTGATACGGAGTTTTATTATATTTTATTTTCATTGTACTGTAGTGTTTGGTCCGGAAGAAGTATCCCGAGTATTTGGTGATGTGGATGTATTTTTTTGGATAGAGAAAATTTAAATACGATGTAGTTTATATAAATCAAATCTTGAACGACGAGTTTACTTACATTGCATAGATTGTGTTATTTTTTCTGTCAAAATTGACGAACTGTATGATTTTTTTAAAACCAATTTCAATTATTTGTTACTGTTATATAACATATAACAGTAACAATTTTGTATAAAAAACTTAATGGAATATTAAGCAGATTCAATTTACAGACCGTCTAGGTAGGTACGGCCGCAGCTCCTATTTCTACCGTCTAATAGTAATGTGCAAACATTACTGTGTTTCGGTTTGAAAGGTGCTGTAAGCTGGTAAAATTACTGGAGTATCAAGATTTAAGTCCTTATATCTCAAAGTAATGCGCGTAATGTGGTGATGTGTATACCATCTTAACCAGCGCCACGTTGTTATAGACAAGCGTATCTCTTATCATGATTTGAACGCCTTGCTCATCTCGTCGCTTCGTCGAATGGAAAAAAATATAAAAACTAATTCTTATACGTAATTAAATTTCTAACATTTTAAACCGATGTAACATAACGAATAAAGCAAGTTGATGATAACATAAATACAAGGAGGTTTTCAGTGGAACATTTTTCTTGCAACCATTTTGTACGGTGATTAAGGAAGTTTGCTTTTTCTTAGTGAAGTTCGGACCCCCCAGTCGTTACGTACGCAGCGGGGGATAACTTACAGCTCATTGGTTTTCTATTGTCCTTTTATCGAGTCCCTTTTTCCATGTTTGCTTTGACACGGGAGGGTAGACGAAAAAAAGAGGGTGAAACTTGCTTTTGAAGACGGATTTTCCTTTGATCCAATTTAAGTATACATTCGCGGCAAGTTGATTTTTAAAGCCTCATTTATGATGATTTGCTGAACATGCTTTACAAGCTTATGTTTGGTGATAAAGAAATTATTATATACTGCTAAGATACATAGTATTATAACCTGCGTAACCTTTGAACGCTAAAAGAAAAGTAGAATGAAGAGAATATGTAAATATATCATTACCATATAAGGCAAAATTTAAAATAGCATTAACAAAGGAGGCCACATAAGTTTTAATGCTTATAAATGTAACTTTTCCCCACTAACAAAATCCCTCCAACCTGCATTGGGCCAGCGTCGTGGAAGACGGCCCAAATCCCCTCTCTATTGCGGGAGGCCTACATTCAACAGTGGACCTCTATCAGCTGATGAAGAAATGTAACTTTTGTAAAGTTATTGCTGTACTTATATTTTTTAAAGTAGTTTTTCCTTATATGAAAACTTTTTTTTAATTTAACACTGAATATTTTTCATACATTTTCCTATAACTAAAAAAATTATAAAATTTAAATAAAAAAAGAAAATCTCAATCTTCTATCTTTAGTAGTTACTATAGTTTATAATAAGTACAGAATTAAAAAAATTCTAAATTAATTATTTAATATGTAATTCAAGTATTTATTTATTTTCCTTACTAGTACATTTAACATTGTGGTTAAAATAAATTAACTATAAGTGTATTAAAAACAATTATTTCAATAATGACAGGTAGTAACAACAAAGCAAAGATAAAAACGAAGTCTACAACCAAGACATAAATAAATTCCATACAATATATATATAAAATATATGAAATATCTGTTCGTTGTATGTATTTATATATAAAAAACATTAACATGTAAAATGAATAACTCAAGAGTCAAATATGTATCTAATTATATTCATTAAAGTTTGTATAATATTGAAGTAAATTTTTTTATATATTTATTAAAAACTATACGTATTTTTGACTTTTCTTCTTACTCTGCTATTTATTTATTTATGATACCTTTCCTATCCTAATGCATTGGTTGAAAGTAATCACTTATAGCGATAAGGCCTCTCTTACATTCATATCATAAGTTTAGTTTAAGTTAATTAACTGTAACATAATGTAAGCAAAAAATAATTTAAACTGATATAAAAAAAATAGTTATTATCAAGTGTACATAACTTATTTAAAAAGGCTTTTCTACCCATGGTGTATGTTAACCTAAAATTGTCTTAATGAACGTCAAGTTAATTTTATTCCTTGTTCTCTATATGCCACTTAACTATTAGGAACACGTCAGAAACCACAAGCTCAGGGAACTTGGTTTAGATGCAGTTTAGTTTTCGCCACGCAAACGCTTACCACCACAAATTCTCCCCCACTCGAGCAGAAGTTTGTTTTAAGCATTTCAGAACTAATATCGTTAAATTAACAACTTAAAGTAAATATATTAGACGGGCTGAAGGTAATTATAATAAATCAATTAACAAAAGTATCCAATTATATTAATGTAAGTTTATGGATATACATTAGATAAGTTACATACATTTTTTATTGATTTGTTTATATTTGCCAGATATCTAATCGAACTATATTTTTTTTTTCGAAGAAGCTTCGATTTTGTTTAGATTCATGGCGAAACTAGTTATTAAGTAGTATGTAGTATAGTTTTGTATGTATA
>DWLS01002980.1:0-16731 GCA_018246255.1 Pachliopta kotzebuea | reverse complement strand
ATTCATTTTCATCTTCTATAAATATACTTAATCAAATGCGCATATATGTAACCCAGCAGCTTCACTGATGATAAATCTCCCTCAGCGGAGACCACCTAAGTACCAACGTATGACCTAATTTTGCAGTTAAGCAAACTAAGTAAAGATAACAAAGTTAATGTTAGGTATGCGCTGTAGCTGAAGTTAGGACGATTTATATAATATTATGATCCAAAGCTGTGTTTACAAACATAGTACTGCTATTTTGTATGTTAGTGACCACCAAGTTGTGAACTGTATTTTACATCAAACCTTAAGATTTTTTTTATGTATACATTAAGATATAAGCCTGAAAAATATATACAATGGACAACGAGAATCGATTATCTAGGCTACCTTTAAATTTAATGAAAGTCTATAAGGTTCTTTTACAGGTCGCGACAAAACTATTTTAAAGTTGCTCCAGTTTGTAAACACGTAGCACTATTGTTTTCGGTTGTAGGTAAAAAATGTAAAGGCACATTTTAGCCGCGCTCAAAGCAATCAGCGTCTGCTCCTGACTTTCATTGACAAATTAGATTGATTCGAAATATTAACGCTGCGACGGAACCCGGCCGCCCGAGTGAGTGGGGTTCGGCAGGACTACGATATTATGAAGCACATATTACTGCATATTTATTACTTACTCCCACACAAAAAAATAAATGATTTTATCATTATATGTATCGTGTAATCATTTCTACAATATTTTTCGAGAATAAGTTCTGGTTATACTGGCGGTAGGACCATTCTGCTGGTGACCGTCTAGGTACCACCGCAGCTCCTATTTCTACCGGCAAATAGTAATACAAATATTACTGTGTTGTAGTTTGAAGGGTGCTGTATGCTAGTGTAATTACTGAGGTAATAAGGTTTAATACCTTACGTCTCAAGGCGAGCGCAATGTGATGCTGTATACTATCTTAACCAGCGCTATATTATGAGTAAGCGCATCACTTAACATCAGTTGAACACTTTGCTCATCTTGCATACAAATGAAGTCCTAGTCGGTATGACTGCAGAACCTATTGCAATAGCTGAACAGTACGTATATTACTGTGTTACTATTTTAAAAGTTTTGTAGCTAGGGAAATTACTGGAATAACTAGACTTGACCTCTTATGTCTTAAGGAGATCAGCGCAATGTACATCATCCTAAATAGCGCAATATCGTCATCACTTATCGTAAGATGGACGTATACTTACAGATTAGGACAATACAAACGGACGCTTTAATTTCACTCAGTTGTAGGTGTCATGAAAGACTACTCGATAACACTCCGGACTGAAGCAGCCCGAGCTACTCTAAGAAACGCTTCCCAACTAAGCCTTTTTAAATTTACGAACTTAACGATCGCTTCACTATGCCCGAGTGCGGGCAATCTGCCAAGCCAACCGCGTGGATGTAACGCCGGCGAATATCCAGATGTTATTACTAAATTCGAGGGTTCTAGTTCGATACTGGGTTTTAATCACTCCACCACCAAATGCTGATAAGCTAAGATCTATCCATTCGCTAGATTACCTGATATTCGTAGTGAAACTCAGAACTTTCGCGATACAGCATGAAAAGGAATTCACGTTTATAAATCATCATACTTCACCGTTTAATGTTAAGCTGGCATTTTATTAAAAAAGTATCGAAAGATAGTTTTTTTAACTTTCCACTCGAGTTGATATTTGCACGAGCTTAATTCGAAATCTCGACACCTTATCATACAATTTGGGGGTGAAATATATTTGAGCGGCCGGCCGCGGCGCCCTCCGGCACAGATAGCCAGGGTTCATCGCACACGTATTCATAATTCCAAGCTCGATCCCGTGGACAGGTCCGTCCCGTCGGGTTCCGTCCGCCGGCCCCAGCTTATCCAGCTCGAATGAAATACGGAGCTGAAGCCACCGTGACATTCAAAATTTATTACAGACCTCACCACCATCCGATACACTCCGTACCTGTTATATAATGACGATAACATGTGCAGAATTTACTCTTAAAACACTTACTACAATATATTAACTTAGCTAATACTTTTATAATATACAGCTTACCATATGATGAAACTAGATTTTCTAGATACAATATATCAAATACCTAAGGGTTTAATAGTCCAACACAACAATTAACAGGATCCAAGCCATCTCACCTGCTGCTGCAGCTTACTTATCAATAAACGGGGCTCTGGTTCCCATCAACCCGCATTGGGCCAGCGTAGTAGAAGACGGCCCAAACTCCTCCATTATTGGAGAAAGGATATATCTAGCAGTTGACATCTATCGGCTGATAGTGTAAACATCTAAATATACAGCCACAATTTTAGTAACAGTCGGTAAAGCGTGACTTTAGGTTGGCGAAAGATAAACTGAGAAGTCCGTTCAGTTAATTTGGAGTGGGGACATTCATATAAGTAGCCCACGTGTGGGAAGGAACAACTCATATTCGAACCATCACTTCGATTATTACCACGTAACTTCAAACTGTGACAGCTTCCAACTCCGCGTCACCAGTATCAGAGTATCATAAGACAGACAGATTCTCAATGTCTGTATAGTTAAGTTATATTAAGTTACTGCATCTTTGTTAGCTTGTCCTATTTATAAAGCTTAGTTACGCTCATTAAAATTTGACTATACGTACACCTGTATCTAACAATACTGTAAGATGATACAGCGTGTTTAATATAAGCTTACAATATAACAGTTGATCTCTTTGGGAAGATTACTTAAGTAACTACCAGCGCAGTGTGAAAACATTACTTTGTTGTAGTTGAAGTAAGCCTTTTCAAGCGCAAATACTAAACTATCAAGACGACAAATCTCTCTGAAAGCAACACACGTATTACGATGCTACACAGATGTATTAACTTTAATACTGCTAAGTACATATATATGTATATGCTGCCGTCCTTTCATATCGTAGAAATGAATAGAAGATAAATTTAGTTTTAGTGAATTAGAAATGATAGTTATAAAGGTTATTGACGCGGCTGCACTTCATATTCAGAGGCTCGGCGGAGGCATGTTTTGTATGGCGACATGTCGCGGGGGCTGCATTCATTTATCCTCATTAAAATGGCCACAATAATTGCAGGAGGGGTTGGAGGGAGGGGGGTGGACACATTCGCGGGCCCCGCCGCCGGCGAGACCCTTAAACTATCTCGTTAGCGGCGGCGGGCCGACGTGGCCTCTACGCGGCCCTCCAAGCGGGGGAAGGCAGGAGGGCAGGAGAGAAAGGGGCAGCGCTCTCCACATAAAAGATTTTTAAGCAAATTTAAAGAGTCAAGACTGAAACGAGCAGCAGCGAAAAATAGAGAAAGAATTATACATTTGCCACTAACTACAGCTGCATTCGCCCCGCGCGGAATGTTTTCAGAATTTATATTAACTTTTAATTTTTTGTAGCAGTGCATTGGCACGGGTCAGGTGAAATGTCTCCATATACACCACTAATTGTTAATTGGCACTGTATTTGACGATATCTGATCTAAAGTTAGTATTTGTTAATTTAAATAAGTACCATTACAACAATCCCTCATGTATCTTAGCGATAGTTTATTAAGTATAACGTGTAGCCATACAAATAGTTCTATAGCTGATCGAGTGAAGTCGTTTGCAGGCCAGAAAATTAGAGGAAATGATATGTGAATACCGCTATGATGCAGTGCGACACGATTTCCAGTAATAAAGTATTGCGACCTCGAAGAAGGTCTAAATAGAAGACGGAGCTGTGTGCTGTTTGCGATTTTTTGTATGTGAAAAGAGATAATTTCCATTTCAACAACATTTTAAGTATTTCCCTTAACACCTGTGCAGACTATTCGAAATGTTCCGTGCGGAGCGGGACCTGTCCTACGGGACCGGCGATCGAGCTGTACTGTATACAAATGTAAATGTCGGCGATAATTTCAAAGAGGCCGAGGTTATTGGAGCGGACGGGGTCCGTCCGGACGTCGCTGTCGCTGCAGCACGGCGGAGTGCCTCATTTACTATTCAAGCAAACGATGAAAATTTAAATCTGACCAAAAGTTCACGACGGAGTATATCCTACATGTATGAACGTTTCACATATTGCTTCTTTCATTACACTATTAAGATTAGCTACGGATATACACATCACATAACGCGTATGCGCAGTTCTGTTTGTAGCAATATATCCAACTGTTATACGGGGTTAAAGTTTATGTAAATCATTTTTGGCAACTTTTGTAAATTACCAACCCTTAATTTAATTTCATCTATGTCCGCCTTAGTATAAATTAATCAAATGGTGTAAACATTTGGATGCTGCGGGTCCGTATTCAGTGAACTTCGCCATAATTGAAGAAGAGGAGTGAAACCTCAGTAATATCCGTTTCTGTATTCATTTCAGTTAAATGATGAAATGTATAGAAATACAATTGCGGCGTAGACATTCCTTACCTAATTAGATATGTATGTATTGAGAATCGAAGCTGGAACACGCATGGCTTCCTGTATGTATAGCTGATTGACGCGGAACATTGTGTATTCAGCATAAACAAATGCTATTTATGTTAAATAACTATTGCTTTAAAACTACATACTAATTGACCATTGTGAGATACTAATAATAGGATACTACACCACCTCTACGGACGATAAATAACCAATCCCCGCCTTTATGGTTGTGGTACCGGAAATATAATGAACGAGTAAATTGACACATGTTATTAATAAAAAAAAAAAATTAAACGTTAAACGTAAATTAACATTGTATTAAATGACAAAGGTATATTTAACATATTAAACGTATCGATATGGTAATGCGGGGCCAATACCGCCGCGCCGTTCCCCCTCTTCTCCCGCCGACACCAGGGGTGGAGGGAGAGCATGGGGAGGAGGGGAGATGAATTCGTAAAGCTTAAAGTACAACATTGTCGTCAGGAGTGTGAGAGCGCGCTTCAGCATAACCAGCTTTCAGCAACAACATCAGCAGGGAGCTTAAGGAACGATAAGAGAACCATACAATTGTAATTAACTTAGAAATATATCGAATCCTTTAAATCAGAGTTCACCAAACTTTTTTGTGTCGTAGACCCCTTGCCATGTTTTCCCATGTTGTGTAGACCCCCTACTTACCTGATATTGATCTCATGTAAATTTCTAACTGCAGTGAAGTTTAGTATTAAAAACTTAAAGTAAACAACACATGTTCATTTATACATTTATTAATTGAATTTAAATTAAAACTACTCAAACATAAAATTTTGTATCTGCTATGTAAAATATACGTAACATTAAATAAACTATAAATAAAATAACATAAGCAATAAGTCAATATTATTAGTGAGAAGGATGTGTTGAGATCCACTATCGTGGACCTCCAAATTTTTTTTCGCTGACGTAGACCCCTTGAAGGTTGTCGTAGACCCCTTGGAGTCGATATAGAACACTTTGGCAATCACTGCTTTAAATATATCACTTAAAAATCACACGTGTACCGAATGAAGATATGTCTTTTTAAGGAAAGGAACTTCACACACAATATATATCATATGTACTTAAATATATACATACAGAGCTTCATCATCAGATGATAGACGTCGACTTCTGGATATAGGCTTCTCCCAACAATGGGGGGCTTAAGTCATCCCTCAACACGCTGGTACTAGGGGTTGGTGTGGAGTCAAACCCTCGTTTGTGATCAGCAGATTGCACCACGAGCAGGTGGGGTTAGCTTGGGCCCATGAGTTGTGTAGAACCTCTTACACCCTCTTTTAAATATCTGTTTGTAATCCTTTACAAAACACTATGATTTGTTTGTTTCTTTGTAGGGTATAACCAAAAATATTTGTCTGTCTGTTACCATTAATAATATATGTATGATATATAATAAATTGACGATATAAATTAATAAAACCTATGAAATTGTTATTAATAATAATAATTCCAGACCAGTACAAAGTCTGTTGGTTTTGAATATATAATATAGGAGGTCTAGTTATATTCTTAAAGAAGCACTTTGTTTAAGTAGTCTAATTAGAATTCTGCGTCGTTATAGCTTAGTGGTTTGAAATCCGGCCTTCTACTTCAGAGGTACCGGATTCGAATCTAGCCTTCGTTAGTATAACACCAATTGATGTCACGTGCTTTAAGACATGTAACAAGTCGTATGGCTATAAACAACAAAAAATTTAATTCTGTTAAAGGTGATGACCCAGCAACACCACTATTAATTATTTATTGACAGTTTACTAATTCATAAATGTTTGAATGCGGATGATTTCGTTTCAATAGAAGCAGGAGAAGAAATCATCACACCCACAGCGTTAACATGTTTGTCCCACAAAGAGGTGAAGTAAAAGCTCAATTTTCCGAGCTTTAAATAAGAGTTGAATTAATTACGGTGGTGCTCGTTGCAGAAGCTGGATCTTCTGCCGCGTGAGCTGCGCCAGATTATTGAAAATTTAAAATGGAAACTTGCTTGTTGAACGCAATTTTTGCCGGGGCGCGCGACGCGGCCGCACTTTGTTAATTAAATGTTCAAAAGCTGTGCATTTTGCACAAATTTTAGTCGACGCTCAATAATGCTGCGAGCTTCAAAAGCCTGACTAGCCAATTATGGCGCGGTAATTGGGTCAATTTCCCGATCAGGAGCGCGCGATATGGGGGCGGATAAGCGAATAACTTATGCAACGGAAGCTCCGCGATGCTGCACCGCCGCTGCAACGCTGCATTGTATCCTTTTTTACTTCACATCAACATTATTACACTGTACACTCTTTTTCTATATTAAATTATCAATAATCGTACATCCCTGTATTTTTGTTTTTAATGTTTACAGCCACACGATTTGATATATAGCTTAAAGCACGTGATATTGGTGTTATACTAACTGATACGTAAATTTAAGAATTGGTACGTCTTTTTTGACTTTTCTTTTATTTCTTTTTTTCTTAGTTTCCTTTATGATTCGTCAATGTTGCCGCTGACCGTCTAAGTAGGAACCTCCGTAGCTCCCATTATATAATATGCAAACATTACTGTGTTTACAGAAAGGTTCTGCATGATTGCAAAATTACTGGGTTAACGTGATTTAACACCTTATGTTTTAGAGCTACGAGCGCAATTAGGTGGTTATGTACCATCTTAACCAGCGTTATGTTATGGTCAAGTGTGTTACTTACCATCAGGTCAAGAGGTGTGCAGGAGCAGCGGCTAATAGTGAGCAATACAGCGCAATTCAGACAAAACAAATTCATAGTCAACTTTGTTGTTGTTTGCGATAGTTTATAGTGCACTATAATTGTGTTCTCAGTGCAGGTGCAGCACTGGGTTATAGTTGTGCTGATCAGCTCCCAGCTGTAACATCAAACGGGCTGCAGGAAGCTCAGAGCGAAGAGCAAAGACGTACGGTAATCATCAAGTCTATTTGATAGGATTAGTAACACGAGCATCAGCTTTTAACTTTGAACTTTAATTAATACCAGACACAAAAGCTTGGCTCCTGAATATTATGTATGTCTTGCATTTGTATATTAAGTACATTATTAGATTAGTTATTTAAAAACAAATTTTACATATACAAAACATGTATTTATTTATGTATTTTCACATTTGTATTTATATGTAACTTATTTGTATTTAAATATTTCATGTATAAATACACGTACTACATTTTTAAGGTTTAAATCGAACTTTCACACTTCATTTACCACAGCATCTCTCACCTTCTACGTAAGCTGGTAAAAAATGCTATAGGCATTAAGTCCACGTTTTGGACCCTAATTTTAGGTATTTCTAAGAAGTTTAAAAATAAACAAACGAAACTGAACATTAAATATAATAGTGGAAGTACTTGTTAATTAAATTTGATTAGTGTTTTAAATCCCGCTTCTGTAGGGGGAGGGTTATGTCCCGCTGTGGATGTCTATCCGCTCATGAGAGTGCTTTTAATATTTTTCTAAGCATAACTAATAAATAAAACTCATACTTTTTCAGTGTTCCTGAACTTCAAATAATCGGATTACGTATTAAAAACCGTATTAAGGAAAGAGTTTATTAAATAAATACGAGGGAGCCTTTAAAACTTGAAATGTTACACTTCTGCGAGGTAAATGGTGAAATATTGCAGAATGTTATATCAAACTGAAGGTGGATTATTGCGGTAACGAGAAATTTCCAACTGACATCGTGAACGGATGCACGTAGAGGGATCTCGATGCACTTAGTACTGCCAACTGCACTGCTCGCGGCGGAACAGTGCATGGACCAAACAGACTTAACCCAATTCCGACCCTACTGCTATAAACATAAGGCCGGAAATCGCATGTACTTTTCAAACTAGTTCCTCGCTCACTCAAAAGATAAATGTCGTATATCTACGAACAAGCATATTGAATTTAATTCGTACGGCGACTATTATAAAGCCTTGATGCGGGTACAGTAAATACAGTTTTATCCTTTTCCGAAGAATTTGAAGGAACGGCGTTCGTAGAATAAACTGTGGGCCAGCAGACAAGACAAAGCCCAATGCGATGTTAGTGAAGAATTCATTTAATTTTTCAATTAAATCTAATGAAATAGACGGCATAACGTTGGGCTCGTCCCTGTGTTTAATCAATACTCTCTGCTTGACCATCGATAGTTCCTGGGAACGATCCTTTGTTTCCACATTTGCATTGTATTGAATACTGCCCTTTAAACTGTACGACTCTCTTGTTGGTGTCGATTCAGTATTTAGATGCCACAGCATCTATTTCTGCAGCCAAAATGCATCACACAAACATTATGTAGCTAGTGGTACAACTATACTGTATGGATTACGTTACAAGGCGACGTGCGCAATGTTGTGCTCCGTATGTTAGCTTTCATCTTATTTCATGAGCCGACACTTGCCTCGAAATAAAAGTTTAAGTTTAAATTCTGTAACTTGGAAATAAAACCCATGAGCAGAGAATTCAAAAGTAAAAAAGGCGATCACGTTATGTTCATTATCAATATCGTGACAATTGCCACAGTCCATTTGTTCCTCCCGAGGTCTTGGGAGAGCTTCTAATTTACCTGAAAGCTTTGGGGCGGCCGAGTGTGGATTGAAAAGAATACGTCAGGGTCGGTGTCCGCGGCGCGGGGCCCGGGGCCATTAGTCAGGCCAAATGGCGGGAGACGAGATTAACGAGGACGGTCAGCGAAATAATCGCTCCAGCGGTCTGTTCAGTCACATCCCCTGCGAGCTGCCCGCTTGCACTAACCTACAGAAGCAGCATTACAATTGCATGCGATTGTCTTTTCTACCCATTTATACCTAAATAAAATAAAATTAGTTATAGCCCAGTAGTTTGAACGACGGCCATCCACTCTGAAGGTACCCGGCTCGTATCCGGTCTGCACTTTCTGTATAAGCTACAGCAATTTTAATAGAAAGTAAAAGACAAGACGAGTATGGTATTCACCTGATAGTCAGTGATACGCTTGTCTATAACAAGGCAGCGCTGGTAAAGATAGTACAAACAGCATTACGCTTGTCGCCTTGAAATATAAGGTATTATGTCTTGATACCAGTATCTTCTCTAAAATACAGCACCAGAATACAGTAATATTTGCACAGTACAGTTTAGCGGTAGAAATAGGAGCTGCGTTTGTGCCTTCGGCGAAAGAGGCCTACCACCTGCTTTAATATATATATATATTGATACTAATTGTATGTAAACAACAACTCAACAGGTAAGCACTGTACAATTTTGAAAAGCCGGTTAATTAAGTGTTCGGATGCGAGCTTTTCTTTACTGCAATCGTTCGCATTAATCCACGGTGTTGCAGTTAAACTGGGTTAATTACTACGTTTGTGCAAAGCAAACGAGTGGCGAGTTAAAACATCAAACGCATACATTTATTAGTTAAATGAACACATCATTCATATCGAGCAGTTAACGCGGACCGCCCGGGAACCGAACCCGGCTCTTCGATTTTAACAGACATTACAGTTGTGTTTTTTTTACCGCAAAGGTGGAACAAGCATTCAGCCTGTCTGATGGTAAGGAGCTACTGTAGCTATAAACGCATTTTATGGCACCATCTTTGAAGAACTCCATGCTGCAGCTCCTTGGGTAATCTTCGGCAGGGTGTTTATTCCATAACTTGATGGTTCTTCTGAGAAAATTTCTTTGTAACCGGACCATGTTTGGCCCTTGCGGTTCTTGAGATTTTTTATGCAACCTATGTAACACAAAATGAAAGTCGCTGCATATTTATCAAATATTGTAGGAAAGTTAAGGAAGTGAGAAGAAGAATAAAAAAGTCCAAAGTCGATGCTAAATAAAACAAGAGGAGAAAAAGTAAACAATAAATATAATAAGCAATGTACGAGAAGAAATATGTTTAAATAAGGACAAAAGTATAAAAATGAGTTAAGACGAATATCGCATAAAATATGGATAAGTATGAAGCGATTTTGGTCTGAGAAGTGATGTATAGAAGATGAAACAATAAAAATGTAGATAAAGAGAAGTTTGAAAAATAATATGAAGAATGAAATCGTGAAGTAGAGAAAAGCAAAGAGAAAGTAGAAAGAATGGGAAAAACTAAACAACGAAAAATCCATAGGCCTTTACTGCAAAAGGTAAGTGATACGATTGCCATAACATGGTGCTGGTTAAGATGGTATATACAGAACATGCGCTCGTCGCCTTAAGACATAAGTTGTTAAGTCTCGTTACCTCAGTAATTTCACGAACATAACTGTCTTGTGATCTGTGAATCGTTGTAGTGAAAGCGAGCAGCGCCGGGTGAACAGAGTCGTTGTAAGTACTATCAGCTAGTTATAGTTTGTATACATGTGGGGGCCACTACCGAAGTCGCGGCCGCTGTGTTGTGACCACTTATAAACCGTTTTTATTGCATTTAAACTTTAATTGCCCCCGGGCGGTCGGTTAAACAAGCGTGTCTGCTGCGGGCTCCGGAGCTGGTTACATTTGGGTAAGCTCTGATGGGCTAACTTTCTCCCCGCATTTCCCGTTAATGCGCCGTTCCGCTTCAAACAAATCCAGTCGACTGAACTGTGGACTAGTCGTAAAGATAAGGGATTTCTTACATTCAACTTGTGTGTGTGTTGTTCTACTCACAAACAGCCGGATCGAACTTTACTCATAAGATACCGATCAAACAGCGGCTTTTTATCATTTTGATAACAACAAAGTTACAGTTTTAAAATCCTAAAGCAGCGCATAATTTGTTATATAAATAAACTTCAATTAAACATACAAACTACTGTCTATAATTTGTTATCATACAAAAGTTGAACATATTTCACTGGATTGTGCAAGCGAGAGTCTTCCAAAGAGTAACTTTACGTTGTTAAATTTGTTTTTTTTATTTAAAAAAAAACTGGTGTTAACAAAGCAAATTCGAGTACCCTTCTTTTCACCTTGAAATAAAGAAATGAAGAGGCCCTTTCTTCGCGGCTTCAAATGGGCATTGAAAACGATCTTCATCTCAGCGAAAGGGCCGACACTTGAGCCCGCTCGTCACTGTACACTCGATTTATTGCTACGAAACGAGCGCTGCCTCCGGCCGGTACTCTGGAGCCAGTAATCCGTAGCCAGGTCCGACACTCCCTTCGATCTCCACCTCCATCTCCGATTGATAGTGAGACAGCAGTTGCAGCCGCTAAGCCGCCCTTCAATGGACAGCGAACTTTAGCTGCTACCGCTCGTGTACCGCGAACCGATGCAGTTTAGTGAGGGTACAGGAGGTACTAAGTGCAGACATGCATTATGCAGTTCGCGCGTCGGTTAAATTACTGGAAGTCATTGGCTCGGCGCATCTGTGTAAATTTTAATGCTTAAAACCGGAATTTACGTTTTACAAAAAATCTTATAAACCTGTTAAAAGCTAACCAATCACCGCTATTTTAGTTTGTTGACATCCTTACTAAAACAAAATATAACCTTAAGTTACAAAATAACCTTGTTAATTTATATTGTTAAGTGACGTGGCCGTGGATTGAGAAGCGTGTTCGCGGAAACTCCGGAAGCCAGCGATGTTGCTATATCAAATCTTCAACATAACAGCAGGTAGCCACTTTACCTCCAATGTAATGTATAATATTCGACATATTTGGTGTAAAGGGAGAACGTTGCATATTTGATCAGATCCGGATCCTCTATTGCAACGCGCGCAAATATTTGCGTCCTTGAGTTCCAGGAGCGGGGTCCGAGTTATGTTGTATTGAATGGTACGACTATATATGCAGGAGTCCGCATGGAAATAAAACTTTTTCAATTTTCATTACATTCTGTCTTTTTGTTCGTTTCTAAAGAAGAAATGACTATAGTAAAAGTTTTTTTTTTTTTTTAAACATTTGAGAGGCAAACGAGCAAGACGGGTCACCTGATGGTAAGTAATTCACCGCCGCCCACGGTCACTAGCGATGCCAGTGCGTGCGTGCGTAACGTTCTCTAGATTGATGTTGTGAGAGTTATATTATATGTAGCATTAAAAAATGTATATAAGTCCGGAGTTACGATTAGCGAAAGCTTCGATGTATTTCACTCAATAAAGCAACTGTTAAATAATACGGTATCCAAATTATTTAAAACAATATGTATAATTATTATAAGTTTTATATTTCACATGAATTTATTAACACAATACATATTTTATGAGATAACTTATCACAAAAGATACAAAACGTCGAATTCGCCGTATTCGTTGCTCTAGTTTATAAAGGTCGTAAAAAAATCTGTTGGCCAATATTAAAACCCATAAACGAAGTATTTTATGAAAAGGCAAGTAGTTATCAGGTCGTACCTAGTATGAGTCACCCCGTGCAGCCGTTTATTGCACAAATTTTCCCCATTACAAACTTAGTTCATTCTGTTTATGCGGAATATTTTCGAAACAAAGCCAAGTTTCGATCCGTTCCAACGGAGACGATGCACCGGGGATAAGAAAATGATATTATAGCCTCCCCGGAGTCGCGGGCCCCGGGCCCAGGGATTAATTTGTATTTGTGAGTAAACTATGTTGTGGAGACAGGAGATGTTTAATATTTATAAGAGTAGAAACAAAATCACATCAAAATTTGTCTCTTACTTGTCGCATCATGTAAAAACTAATTTCATGGGAGACCTTAGGTGAAGTGTTGGAAAAGGAAATAGTTCAGCTAAGCTTAAATATGGCTTAAAAGATGCTTCCAGGGACTACCCAGCCAGGATGCATTTTAGTCAGTGTTGGAATTGCGAAAGGAGAGGAGTACGATGCAAGTGCGAATTGATACTCTTCCCCTCCGCTGCCAAATTTATCTCATGAAGTTTTTTACGCTTGAATCTGAAGAAAATTTAGGATCTTTTTATAAAATATAATTCCACCGAGAAAGGCACGTTATCTACAAATTTATTAAATATAATCTAAGATAAAACTTAGAACTACAACGTGGGTTGATAAATCTCAACAGAACAGCGAGATAATTTTTACAGAAAAATCTGAAAAGAGCAGTAGGTAAAAAGGAGTGAAAATATTGCAAGGCGGATACAAAGAGTAGCGGATCTTACACATTTGCGGCCCCCTCCGCGCTCAATTGTACTTACGCTTTACATTTCATGATATTCCGTCGCCGGAATGAAAAATAAAAACTGGCTGCGGTTCTGCCCGGTTTAATGTAAAAAGAACTGTGTGGTTAGAGCGGTATGAGTTAGAACGGAAATAAAACTAGAATTTAGTTGATTGTGAAGCGCGGAGAGACGGGAGTGGTTGAATTGAGGAAGAAGCTAAAGTGCGGAATAAAAGTGACAAAGGAATGGAAAAAGCAAACCGGAAGTGAACACGAGCGGCCCGGAGGAGGCTCGCCGGGCGCGCCGCAGTGTTGCAGTTTATTTGCATCACTTGTTGATGCATTTGCAGTTAATTTCGCCAATTTTAATAAAAACTATTTTATGACAGATCAGAAGCTATAATGTCACTTTTCGTTAAGTGTTTCAAACAAAATAAAGAAGAAAAAAATATACACAATAAACACTGTTCGGTTTTTGATAATTATAAAACATGTAATTACGGTTACTTGAGTACCAGATTCTAGTTTCGCGAAGCTCTTGATAATAATAAGCTTGCCGATAGCCGAGCTTTGAGAGAAGATGAAACTTTAAGAGGAAGAGTAATAGTGAACTCGTAATTATTAATACAGCGTTTTATAAATTGTTTAGTAGTAGTTTGGAGAAAATATATGTCCAATGTTTGAAAATAGTGCTTACATAAAGGGTTTAGATCATCGACCACTTGCCCAGTTGTCACCTTATTTGACCACGATCCTATCTAGTGTTAAGTGGCGATATGGTCTGTGGATATGCCATTTCATTCCGTTGATAAAACTCGAAGGAATTCCATCGTGTGCAGTAGCCGCGGTCTCCACTCAGTATATTACCTCCCCAAATTCTAAATTCGTTTAATACTTTAAGAAGAACTTTGCCAAAATCTACAAGGCAGTTTAACAATTCCTCGTTATGGCGCCAGTTAAAATTAATTTTTAAGTCCATTCCTGTGATACAGCGCCGAGTGGAGCTGGAGCTGGCAACACCCCCGCAGCCGAACGCGTCACGTACCGGTTTTACAGCCGCCTCAGCTGCTCTCCGGGTGGGCAATTGGGAAAAAAACGCGCCGTTTAATATTTCATCGGAACCGAGGCGGACTCCCCCGCGTCCTCACTCATAGGGGAATCGATATATTTTAAATTCTAATTCAACTCAATACTCACTTCGCCTTTTACAGCACCGATCGAATCCTCTGAATATAAAGTGGTTTTGCTTTCGCGCTCCCGGCTGCTGGGTATTCAGGGTGAATACGATCACGTGAGATCGAGTGTTGCCGATACACGTACTTTTGTTTCGCATTCGCTGAAACTAGACGCGGCGGGTACCCGATAGTTTCATTAACCAATATTACTAATTTTTAACCGAAGAACATATACTGTGTTTGTAGCAATATTTCTTTATGGGTCCCGTGAAAGAAATTAGGTTAGAGTTTATGGAATTAAAAAACATAAAGAAAATTATGTAGATATTTTAGGTTATTTCTATTATTTTTCATCCTTAAATCATTATTTTTTTAACGTGGCGACGAGATGGGCATAGCGTTCATCCGATGATAAGCGATACTCCTGCCCATTCCCACGCGCCGCACACTGCACCACATTGCGCTCTACGCTTTTAGACAGAAGCTGTTAAATCTCGTTAACCCGGTAATTTAACCAGCATACAGCACCGTTCAAACAAGAACACAGTAATATATCACATTACTATTTGGCGGTAGAAATAGGAGCTGCGGCGGTACTTACTAAGATGATCTCCGGCAACAGAGACATTATCGGTAAACTTTATTAGTAACAATATAAACATAAATATACTTTCTGTATGTTGAAAATGTATGTAGGTTGCATAAATAACATTTAGAATTTTTAAATAGCATACTATTTACATTAACTTATTTATTCAATTCGGAATACGGTAACCCGCAGTCGGTCGCGCAAAGTTCACGCCGGACACAGTTCTGCTACACTACACTACACTACATCGCTACGAGATAAATATTATCCGAAACTAAATAGTTTGCGAAAGTTGCCCCAGCATCCGAATGTTAGTTTTTGTTTTAAATTTACTCAGAGCTTTTTTGGTTGCGTGAATTATGATCGTATTCATTCAACTTTTACCCACGAAAAAGTTTTAACAGAACCAATAAATGTCTGTGTTGTGCTCGTGCATACGATACTAATAAAGCTAATGCTGGAATTATCTTGTTATAAATTTACTGCTTTACAAATGTTAGTGTTTTTTTAATTTATTTCGGAGCTTTTAACAAAGGAAGCGTCACTCGCTCCAGCGACTCCTGGAATGATTTCCACACGCCCGCGCTGTACCGTGGAGCTGTTAACACCCTAAGTGTTTCTGTATTATCACGTGTATTTTCTTCTTTTTATCGTTCCTCACATGTTTGGGCTGAGGTCTCTTTTTTACTTACTTTGCCTTTCTTTTTCTTTTTTGCATTCCTTTCTCTTTCGTTCTTCGATATCTTTCATGCATAACCTCACAGACCAAAATCGCCAAATTCCTATATTCTTTTACATACTTTTTTTACTATATGTCCGTTTCTTTTTTTCTTTTCATTATCTCACGTTTCAATTCTCTTTACTTTCTGTCCATTCTCTTATATTTTTATTTTTTTTTTATGATTTATGTTTATTTTTGTTTATAACACTAATAACTACTTTTATGTAATATTGTATAAATAAACGGCGACTTTCGTTTACTCTCATCAGAGAGGCGATGCTCCCACTTTCTGTTTCAAATCCATTTCCATTCCGCATTCATCACGCTCCCACCGGCACAAGGGACAGGAGGTGATCCCGAGATATCTCACGCTTGTTCTGACTCCTCACTCCCATTCATCATCAGAAGCCGCGCCGTCGCCGCGAACTATCAAGTGGGTTAAGTATTAATATAAGCGCTGCGAGTGTTACCTGCGAAATTACCGTGCCCGATGTAATCCGCATTAAGCTGTATTAATGAAAATAACTTATCCCCGCTTATCCCCCGCAGAGCAGTCGCCTGTGCGGCTGTTCAGCTGTAATTTTGCACACGAGCCGGATCACGCAGCTTTACGTAAACCGCAACAGCGGATTTTATTGAATTACGTCAATGTCGGTGTTCCACTTACCTTAATTGCGTGCTCCGTTTACATATATAATTGGACTCCCGCCGCTCTTTGTGCTCT
>DWLS01002979.1:0-16735 GCA_018246255.1 Pachliopta kotzebuea | reverse complement strand
CGCGAGCGCAGGGTCCGATGAAGCTTTCACCGCCATAATGGTGGCCGAAAGCATCGACATAACCCCAAAAAAAAAAAAAAAAAAAAAAACTAGTTTAACCATAGATTTAACCTTTACGAAGTACCGTTAACTGTCAAACGGGCATTTTATAATGTAACATTGCTTGTGATTACGCTTATAACAATTCTGATTCTGATATAAAGGAACCCAATAAAAGAGCGTTCATGTATTTTACGATCGAAATTTTTATTCGATCGTAATTTTAGATTGCCCTCTTTAATTTTGAACGTGTGTTAACTGTTAAAAGTTTGTAATAAAAGAGACACCTTATCAATAAGTTTATTTTGTAATAGGCGAATGATTTAAGTTGTTACATGTAATAATAATATTCGTAATCGAAGCGGACAATAATGTGGTTTTAAAATATACAACCTTTAAAAGCCCGAGCAAACAGGTGATAAAATAGGCAATAAAAGCCTTTAAGTAAATCGATTTTTCTATATGTTTGTCCGTGTGAAAACGTGCATTACTAAATTGCATTTGTGGGTGAGAATGTTTGTTTATATCATAACAACGTAGCACTGGTTAAGATGCAATACACAGCACCACATTACGCGCCTTGAGACTTTAATTGTTAAATCTCGTCACCCCAGTAATTTCGCAATCATGCCCTTCAAAGCTAACATAGTAAAGTTTACACATTACTATTTGGCGGTAGAAATGGTAGCTGGGTGGTACTTAACTATCACCTGTAATGATGATATATGTAAAAGATTATCACGAGAATGTCCTCACTGTATATACTTTGTCCTTAAGCAGTAATTTTAGATAACACAAAGAATATAACAACCCCCCCCCCATACTACAGATAAGACGACATCGGGCCTTTAAAGAGTAGTAAAGATTAGTTCCCAGTAATCTTAACGAGGTAATTCGATCTTATCAGGGTTTTCTAGGTCTCGGAGAAATCGCAGCGTCCGTGGCCGTCTCGCGATCATCTTCCACTTAGTAATTAGTCGGCAATAAGTTTAAACTTATATTGTTTAATATACTTTACTCATAAAACCGTTTCGAGTTAAGTGGGGGCAAGTTGGGTATAATATCACTTAGGTATTTAAAGATAGCTAATAATAATTCCGTTTATTGAGAGAGGCTTAAGTCCAGCGATGAACTGCCGCAAGATGATGATGATTATAAATCTGAGTGCTACACGCCAAACATAACTGTGTTTGATTTGAATGTTAGTGAAATTACTAGAGTAATGGGACTTTACAACTAATGTTTGAAAGTGACAAGCGTAATGTGGTGCTGTGTACACTATTTTAATCAGAGTTACGTTGTTATATGCAAGGATGTCATTTACCATAAGGTAAAAGTCTAGCTTGTCTCGTTGCCTCTTCGAATAAAAATAAATTGCCTGTGTATGTATGCAATAGGTTTGTTTAAGTAAGAACAAGCTTATAAATCAGACACAGATATGATTTACTAAAATTAAGGACTAGACCTAGACCTACAGTCTGATCGCAGAAAGATCACATCAATTGACGTGGAAACCTTTAGAGGAGGATCTGAAGTAGATGATAAGAGGCCTTCTGCAAAGTGGATCGATAATCAGGTGAGGGCATTACCAATCAGTGTAGAAATCTTAAAGGGTGTCTTAGGACCGTAATTGGACATTAATGTAATGATGATGAAGTGATGGAAACACCATCTTAATCAGTGTTATGTTGTTATGGGCAAAATTACCATCAGGTTAACGCCTTGCTCGTGACGTCATCTCATGGAAAAAGTATACAAATTTGATCCAACCTTCGCAAGTAAGAGAGATAACAGAAAGAGGGGACGCTATAGTTCCTTTAAATTCGTGTATTTTGAAGACCTTTGCATTATCAGTAATATTGAGGATAGTGACAGTAAAAAAAAACGTTACAACACTGCAAATACTCATGAGAGCCTAATAAGCACAAGGTAAGTTGATTTCGGTGGAGCAAGTTTGGTTATAATTCGTTATATAAGTTCGACGCTCGATTCATAACTGTCGCTTAAAATCTTCTGCTTCATTGATATCGTAAGTGATTGGTGTTAACTTCGTGTCCACAAGCTCTGTTAGTACTTTTGTGTTGATACTTATTTTATTATAATTATATGGTATATTCAGTTAATAATAAAACGTTTGTTTAACGGATGATAAGTGATACGCTTGCCCATAACATGATGCTAATTAGGATGATGTATACAGCACCACATTACGCTTGTCACCTTGAGACGTAAAACGTTGTCTCTATGCCCTAGTTATTTCACTAGCTACAGCATCTTTTGAATCGGAACACAGTAATGTCTGCACAGTATTGTTTATTGGCTGCTATAGAAGCTGCTGTGGTACCTACCGAGATGGTAGGACGCTTAATATTTTTTTTTTATAACATCTGAGAGGCAAACGTGCAAGACGGGTCACCTGATAGTAAGTGATTCACCGCCGCCCACGGTCACCAGCGATGCCAGTGCGTTGTCTACCCTTAAGTTAACAATATGCTCTTTTCTTATAACAATATATCTTTACTTGCTTGATTAAACAATCTTCTTTGCCTTTAAAAGCTCCTTCATGATGCTTCTTATTACATTTGAACTTGGCTTGTGAATTCTTACAAAAATTATGATCTCTTTTATAACTAAATATATGAATAATATCACCAGGATAATTTAGAGGAAAGACAGCTATTTTCGCAATCCTGGAGCTGTGCGGCTGGCATCTAACATATGAGTAGAGAGACGATTATTTACAGGAAATAATATTCATCGTCAGTCGATAGACGTCCACTGCTAGATATAGGCTTTCCTTAATAATAGGGCAATTCCCATCACGTGGGCTCAATATGGGTCAAGGTGCTTTTTGCATGCTTTGAATAGCATTGTGCACCACGAGCAGGTAAGCTTGGCTTTGGTCTCATGAGGGACCTCACAGAAACTAATATTAAAGAACTTTTTTTTATTAAAATATCATAAACAAAACGCACATTTGAAGGTCGATACTCTTCAAAACGGGTCTGAGGAGTAAGAAAAAAAATTGTACTTAAAAAAAAAAACAAAAACTTAATTAAAAAATTCCAAGTGATCGGTATCATATCAACGATGTCACATGATGAGGTACGACAGCCTTTAAGTATTGAAGAGTAGGGGCTACATCCGGCTGGCAGTTACTGGTAACGTTAGATTAAATGCTCAACGATTCAAATGTGAATTAATGATTTGATGTTTATAATATTTTATTAGGTCCGTGGAATGTGTACGATCGATTAAATAATTTCATAATAATCATTGATGACGTTTGTAATGGGAAATTAGTGGCAATAGTTCGTGTTGAGACATCGCTGGATATAAACAGCAAGATTGGGTTTAATGGATTTGATTATAAGAGACTTCTACCCAGCAGTGGACATCCAATAATATTAAAGAAGTGAAGAGACTAGATTATAACTCAAAACGAACAGAGAAATACTAGAAGAGAAGATAAGAATAAATTTAAGTTTTGTATGTGAAAAAGGAAATTTCGAAATAAAGTTTATTTGGAAACATGAATTGAATACCAGAAGCCAAACACTATAGTAACTTGACAAACAAGTTAATAATAAATTCGAAGGTTTGGACAAGAATTTGAAGGTGGTCGGTCTCCCTTACTATCATTTGCTGGAGATGGTAACAGCTCTACCTGGGATGTGGTCAGCAGTTGCACAGTGAGGCACCGGCGAATTCCGTAGGAGATACTGGTACCTTTAGCAATGTACTGAGGATGACCACTGACGGGAGTTTAGTGGGTATAAATCCTACATAACCCCTCCGTGACTACAAAAAGATAGCAATCCTATTTTGGATGAAGGTCTTCTCCAGCTTATTCCATTTCTTTCTAACTTTTGTATTTTCTATCGAATTTTCAAGAAAAGGTCTCTGTTAGTGGCGACTGTAACATACTTTAAGGTTCCTGGTTTTTTAATTCTATTTCCTGGTGATATCGCCTTTTAGAAGATATCAGCTAATAAAAGATTTTTTAAAAAAGTTAGGATAAAGAATTAAATTGTATGACTTCAAAACAGGGATTTTTCGATTAAAGTAGCTTTGATCTGTTTTTAGATTAATTATATTTTTTTATTTCTCATAAAAGTAAGGTGTTTGGTGCATAAATAAGTTTTTATTAGTGTCACTTTTCGTACATATGTTAATAGTGTTAAATATTAAAACCATCATGTATTACATACACCCTTCTATTAAAGTTTAATAAATTCAATAATATTTTCTAGTAAGTAAGAAACTATTAAAAGCATCAAGTACACACATAACTTATTAGGAAACATAACGTTGTAGATAAAAATACCAGCTCCACAATCCTTTAGATGATTATACGAAAAGCAAAACGACAGTATTGTACCTCACCTGTCGATAATAAAGCGTGCGGTGACAGGTGACACATTGCTTCTAGACGTCTAGGATTTCTTAACAATGCGACAGGTGACAAGAAGCAGTTATAGTTATAACCTGTTGCCAGAGAACAGGTGCTGGTGAATAAATAACTGTTTGTAGGTGTCCTTTGCAATTCAGTAGTAGTAATGGTCAAACACATTAAAGGACAAAGTAACATTAATAATAAGATCTAATGGTTTTACCGACGTTTTGAAAAGGCAAATTTTTGGAAAAACCATAGAAACCATAATAAATAAATGCTAAATTCATTATCATCGTCAAATCAATAAACGTGGGTCTGGCTCCCCACCAAGCCGCATTAGGACAGACTGGTGGAAAATAGCCCAAATTCCTCCTTTGTGAGAGGACCATGTCCAGCAGTGGAAGTCAATCAGCTGATGATAATAATTAACAAAATTTAAACAAGATTTAATACGTCAATTAAAGGAACTAGAGTATTCCTAAAGAGAAAACTTCACCATCTAAGATCACATTCTCACGTAACATGAAAAAAAATCGTCAATCTTTAGCCGCTATACGTCCACTGCTGGACATAGCCTCTCCCAATATTGGCGCGATTTGGGCTGTCTCCCACCATGCTGGTCTAATGCAGGTCGGTGGGTAGCCAGAGCTTGGTTTGTTGATTAACAGGATGTACCACAAGCAGGTGAGATTGGCTTGGGTTCCGAGAGTTTTTGTGTGGGACCCTTTACACCCCATAACATATGAACATAAGGTCAACTGTTAACTCAATGTAGATAAAAGAATTAAAGATAAAAAAATAAACTAAATCATCAGATTAAGCATCGCTTCTTTAACATTATGCTCCCTAAGCAATCATTCTTCTAATATCTTCCCTTTTTTGGCGTGCGTCCGAGCAGAATGGGATGTCGATATACCAACTTAATTAATGAACACCTCTGTTTATGGCATAATTATTCTCATATTAAACATTTTATTGAAATAAAATCTTTAGTTGCGAGTACAAAAGGTAACTACTAGTTAAGCATAAAGCCAGAAGTGTTGAAGTTACTTTGACGTACTTCAGATGTAGTATTGGTGGTGGTGGTAGACCCAATATGTTAATACGGGAAGTGTGAATAATAACAGCGGCTATAAATTGGATGTGGTAATTGAATTCTTGTCAACGTATAAGGAGTTACCAAGAATGTTCAATTTACGCGTCTCTGCAATAAATTAAATAAGTGTTTAGAAAATTCAGATTCAAAAATAAATGAAAGGGGTACAATAAAGAAAAAGAACATAATAAATAGATAAAAAATTTAATAAAAATTTTGATTGTAGTAAGAAGGAATGAAAGTAGAAAAGGAAAAGAAAATGTAATAGACGTAAAATAAAGATGCGGCGAGTTTGGTGTGAGAGGCGTAGACTGAAAGGAGAGAAAAGATATATAGAAAGAGAATGAAAGATAAAAAAATTTAGAATGAAAGAAAAGTTAGGGAAAAGGAGAAAAGCAAAAATATGAAGAAAACGAAATAGAAATAATAGACACTTACCCAAAACACGAAAGGGGACTAACAAAAAAAATAGGTAAATTAATATGTTTTAAATGGACAATTGCAAAAATTCTCTCTATCATATTGCTAATATGTTTTTTTTTTAAATATTCTCTTTTATACCTCGGACTATAGTCGAAGGACATTGTTTGCTTATAAAATACTTATTTATTTTTATATTTTTTATGTACTAATCGCAAAAGTCGTTAAATGTAGATTGTTACTTGCTAATTATTTTTATATCTTTTAACAGCATCCTCTATAATCTTTTCCATAAATTTTAAGAGTACTTCTTTATTACGCGACATTATTATTTCGCTTAGATTTTCTTTACTTGTCCATTCTCACCTCTATATCTATCCTATCCCTTTGAATACTTTGGACAATCTATAAGAAGAATCTCTTCAACTTTAGGATCACAAGCACAAGACGGTACGTGTTTGCGTTTAAATTTGTGTAGATATTGGCCAAAGCCTCCGTGTTCAGTTAAAGCCTGAACAATTAGCGGATTTAACTTTGTACTTTTTAACAGTCCATATGCTTTGTCGGTATTGGTAAGAAATGCTTTTGTTACCGCCGCTGTATTGCTTTGTGTGTATCTATCACTCCGATTGTTGTGACTTTGTAATCTTAGTGCAAATATGGTCTATATTATAGTTTATAACCTTTTTAAGTCTAGACATAGGTATATAAATAGGTCTGACCTTAAAGATATAAGTTATGAGAACAATATATGTTATGAGAATAATATAATTTATAAGTATTATAAGACTGTTTCGTTTCTAACGTCATAGTTTCATAAGTGATTTAATATTATTCTAATTAAGTACGGCAGTTGTAATTAAGTGAAAAGAAATTAGATAAAATGTCCGGTTGTACTTAGCGATGACCGGATCGAGTTTCGTTTGTGTAATGAGTGACCACATTTAATCTTGTCGAAGCCCACTCAAAACGGGTAGCCAATTAATATCGGCGTAAAACAGGATTACAATATTAACATAATACCACTTCGGCTCGATACCACCACCAGACATACATTCAATTAGTTCTGAATATTTCAATACGTACCTTGTTTATTTTTAGTCCGTCGGAGAGAAGAAAGTCTGAAGATCTTTCACAAAGTCACAGTGATCAAGAAAAAGTCTATCGGTCGAGGTTTATGAAATATCTTAGAAATTACAATATATGTAACCTCTTCATATTAACAGAAGAAACGTATGAAGATAAACTCCTTTACAAGATAGAGGTAATAAGAAATATATTATACAAACAGCGAGAAGTGAAGGTAGTTCGCCAGATATTGAGTGCTAGTAAGTTTATATAAGTAGATATGTAATGTTATATTTCAAAAACTCAAACTTTTCCTTACAACCGGAAGATATTTAGAATGGACAGCGAAATAACGTTACAGTGGTAGTTAACTTACTTTCGGGAAGTGAAATCAAAAAGGATATTAAAAACTTTGTAGGCACTGTTGTGTTTAAAAATATGCCAAGTAATTAATTTGTTATGTTGGAGATGTTTACTTATGTTGTAAACATTCCCAGTTTACGAAGAGGTCGGGATCCTCATTTCCAATAAGAACAGCTAGGTAGTGGAACAACTTGCCGGTGTCTGTGTGTGTGTCCCGTACAAATACTATGTGGGCGTCTTCAAAAAAAGAGTGAATAGGAGTTTACTTGGTTCATGCTTTACCACCAGATACTACTTAATATCAGGTGAGATCGTGGTCAAGCATAAACTTTTGCGTTTAAAAATAACAAGAGGCCTATACAAAATTGTGAAACTTTGGGCACCCACAACTCGGGAACCCGACCACATACCAAAAAAATTCTAAGGAAGGCTCTGATCTTATCTAAGCGAGATCTGTCTGTATGACAAATGTCAGCACCAGCTCCTACTCCTTGTAGTTCTCAAGATTGAAAATTATTGACGGACAAACGGACATTTTCGTTTAAATAAGGATTGGTGAAAGATTTATCATAAGGTTAACCTTCTATCACTACTTTTCATGGCTTACTATTAGTTGTATACTTATAATAAATTTTGACTAAGAAGACTTCTTTGTGATATCCTAGTGGTTTGGACGCCAGTCTTTTACTCAGAAGGTGCCAGGTTCGAATCCGGGCTGTACCAATGAATTTTTCAATTCACGTTCAGTTTAACACCAACTAATACCATGTGCTCTTACGGTGAAGAACATCGTGAGGAAATCTATATATATATGTGATGACCATCCGCGGCGGATTGGTATGTAAAATGGAAACACCACTACATTATAACTGACAAGGATGTCGTCGTGTGGTTCACTACACATGATGACCACGACTCTTATTAAGAAATATGACTAAGAAGAAACGTACTTCTGTGATTCACTCCTGGCTCCGAGATTGCTCATTGGCTGATGAAACAAACCAGTGCCTTTGACCGCAAAAGTCCACTGATCCAAGTGCTTAATCCGATCCGTTCACTGTCCGCAATCGGAATGCAATTATCGGGCGTAACTAACAGTACCGAATATCCGATGTCAACTTGCCACCACCGGACACCGAGACTAATACCATTATAAACATTGAAGACGATACATATATATACATATATATTCTATAGAAATAATGTATGTATTGTAAAATATTATTTTAATAATTTAAGTGATTCGCTTGTCTATAATATTGGACTAGTTACGATGATAAACCCAGCGCTATTGCTCTCGTCTTCTGAGACGTAAAGTGTTTTTTTATAGCGTTCCCCCTTCGTATTGTGGGAAAGGATCCTTATATACTTTTTAATTTTTATTTACTATCTATTTCTCTCAATTTTCCTTTCCCCAAGTTTCTTTACTTTCATGCTGCATATTTCCTATCTTCCATTCCATTTTTTCGACTATATATTTACAATTTTGTTTAGTTTTCCAATTTTCATATCAATAATAATATTCTTTATTTATTTGCAGTTTTACATTTATGTTTTATACATTTCAATTACTCTACTTACTGCTTCCTTAATTTAAAAAATATATAGCGACTGTCGTCGTCACTCATCAGACGTAAGGTGTTAAGTCTCGTTACCCCAGTAACTTAACCAGCACACCCTTCCAACTATAATACAGTATTTTTTTTATTCTAAGTGATGACGAGACGAACAAGCCGTTCACCTGATAGTAAGTGATGCGTTTGCACATAACGTGGCGCTGGTTAAAACAGTATACAGCAGCAGATTGCGCTTGTCGTCTTTAGACGTAAAGTGTTGTCTCGTTACCCCAGTAATATCACTAGCTTACACCACCTTTCAAACTATAACAAAGTAATGTTCCCACGGTACTGTTTATCGGCTGCAATAGGAGCTGCAGTACCTACCTAGACGGTCTGTAGCAACAGAGACCTGTCTAGTAATAGCTTCGGCTAATAATTTTTGTTTAATGTTAATCAACATGTCATCTTAATAAAGAAGTCATCATTTGAACTTTTGCTTACCGTCCTTCTAATATCTTACCTTTCTTGGCATGCGTCCGTGCAAAATGAGATGTCGCTATGGAAATTTAACTAACAGATGCTTATTTTTGTGACATGATTATTCTCATATTAAACATTTTCTTGATACATTTAGTTTGTTGCGAATGCAACGGGCAACTACTAGTTAAGTATAAAGTCAAAAGTGTTGACGTTACTTTGATGTACTTTAGATGTGGTGGTGGTGATGGTAGCCCTAATATGTTAATACGGGAAGTGTGAATAATTACAGCGGCTATAAATTGGATGTGGTAATTGGTAAAAATTGGTAATTGAAATCTTCTCAACTTATGAGTTAACCGAAATGCTTAAAACTATAGCTAATTCCCTGATTTTTACGTGGAGATTTAGTCAATACGAAGTTTGCAAACTATTAGTGAGTTGACTAATGTTTATAACTACACGATTTGATACAACTTTTAAAGCACGTGATATTAGTTGGTGTTATACTAACTGTATATAAATTAAAAAATTTATTAGTGCAGGCCGGATTCGAACCCGGTACCTAAGGAATGAAAGGCAAACGTTCAAATAACTAGGCTATCACGGCTCCTGACTAATGTTTTCACTTTTTTGTTTGTCATATAATCTCGTATTAGCTTTGAAGTTGTTCTGGAAATTTTTCTCATGTTATTTCTCTGAGGCTTTGTTTTTTTTGTGGTAATATTCGTGTGACAGAGTTAATGGGATAACTTGTTACGTTTGATGGTCATTCACCCGGCGGTAAGTGGTAAGTTCCGTCGTGTTTACTTAGCGCACGAATTTGTGTGCTAGCACCACATCATACCTTTTTAATTGGTATCACATATTCTTAGAGATTTTGTAGTTCTTTTAATTAACTGTCTGTAGTTATAAAATAAACAGCGTTATTGGTGGTAGGTCTCTGCTGGAGGCACCGGTGAGTTCCGTAGGAGATCCCAGAGCCTTCCGCAATGCACTGAGGATGACCACCGAGGGGGTTTTAGTTGGTATAAATCCTACATAACCCTGACTTCCCCCATAAGCAGGGTATCTTTAGAAGATTTTGTTCGCGACAAATAAAAAAGGTCTCTGCTGGAGACCGTCTAGTTATGTACCACCGCAGCTCCAATTTCTACTGCCAAATAGTAATATATAAATATTTATTTATTTACACTTCATTTGTATAATAACAACAAAAGGAAAAACATTATGTACAAGAGAGACAGTAAACAAAAAGGCGGACATAATGCCACAAGGCATTCTCTTCCAGTCAACCTTTCATAATGTGAAGAGAAGAAAAAAAAATACAAATAGGTGCCACACAATAAAAAAACAATTAAAATTAATAATATAGTAAATACAAACATGGTTATACAAATAAACTACATAATAATCATTTATATTCTATATAGTAAAAACTGTTACTGTATTCCGTTTTTGAGGGTGTTGTAAGTTAGAGAACTTACTAAAGTAACGAGACTTTATTTCTCAAGGCGACGAGCGCAATGTGGTGCTGTATAACATTTTAACTAGCGCTATGTTATGAGCAAATATATCACTTAACATCAAGTGAACGTCTTTCTCGTCTTATCGCCTCGTTGAATAAAAAGGAGAGTATTGTCTGATTTATTATAAAAAAATTATGTGAAAGGATATAAGAAACTATGCTGTAGTATAAAAGGTACAGTTACTATAATAACTTAATAAGTGATTAAGATGTGTTACCAGTAGTAAAGGGTGTGCATAAATATTTAAATTTATATATAGTTAATATAAATATACTAATTTCAATTCTGCATAGTTTATAGTCAAGCGTGAGTCTATATTTATATAAAAATACAACCTTCCTTTTGAGTGAGTTATAGGTTTCTTTATATATGTTTGCGAGTGTATTGCTGTTTGTATGAAGCGAACTCTTCTGCTAGCAGTTCGTTTTAATAGCCCGGCTTTTCAATTACCATCAGGTCCTCAGACGATGGAGTAGCAAACGAGCTGGTTGTGCGGATACTGGATACATCGCCCGCCGTATATTTAAGCGTCCGCTGAATTGAATAATTCCGATCTATTAAGGACGCCGCCGCCGTCATTACCAGTCGCATTGCAACACCGAGCTTTAAACATTAGTTACCAACATCCTACCTAACGGTAAGTATTGAACTACCGTCATATTGTTCTTCCGTTACATAGACCGTTTATCTTGAAAATGGTGTAAGTCCATTTTTGAGAAAAATGAGCTATCAAGTAATTCATGCTTAATTTAATGTAAATTTTTTATATCATCCAATGTTTTGTACAACTTAAAATCGGTCGGTAAATGAAATTGCATATGATTTGCCTGTATTTTTAAATCAACAGGTAACCTTTAATTTTCTCGTAACAAAAGAAAATGGACTTACAACACTTTCAAAATCAACGATCCACATCTATATCTATCTCTCTTTACTCTTACTTCATTCTTTCTTGCTTGTCAAATACATATCTTTTAAAAACATTGTATGTCCATGACTTTATATTCCCACAGCAGAATTAATCATGTATATGTGCACTCACCAGTGATCTGTAGCAACAGAAACCTACCACCAGTAAACTCCAATAATAAGAATAATTCATTAAGTAGTATTTTTTTGATTGTCTTATTATTATTAATCGTTACTGAAACCTACATTACATGACACATATACGATATATCTCTAAGCAAAAGTCATGAAGGTAGAATCCCAATAAACAAACTTTATTACGATTGTCATTAAATGATAATCAATTCGTTAAATATATCCAATGATAAAATAAAGAAAAGTATTACGCAGATTACGCATTCGTATTACGCGTGTAATCTACATATTGATTACACGCAGACGTCCGTCCTGTAACGTTACGGCGTCCAAAGCATTACTTATGGTTATTGTTTTATAAAGCGTGTACTTAAGCTCAACTTAAAATCGTCGTATATTTGTATTAATCCCAAGCACCGGCGCATAAATAAACTGTGTTTATTTAAAATTATAATTTTTGAGTTTTTATAAAATTTTCGAAATGTATTTCGTTACTCCTTAACTTTCGTATCAGATTGAGGTCGTAAACTTATATTACGTAGAAAAAGTATTATTAATATTAAAATAGTAATAAATTATGTATATAAATAGAGTCTATTTAATTATTAATAAACAATTGATTGGTGTTGTACTCAGAGTATTACTTGAAGAGAATAAATAAATAAACGCTGTGTCTGTGTAACGCCGTTCCTCTCACTGTCAATATTGCGATATATCTATATAGGATCTATATACGGTATAGAGATTTTGGACAACTTCCGGTTGGTCGATGAGAAGCGGAAGTAAATAAAAAAACATATTTTGATAAGGTATTTGGTATCATTAAGTTACTTGGTGATATTTGGTCCCACTTCCGGTTGGCCGGTTATACCGGAAGCACATATTAATAATAATTTTTATAAGAGGAATATATTTGTATAAGAATAATATCAAAAATATGCGTAGTTATGATACTTAGTGATATTCACCACCACTTCTGATTTGTTGAACGAAACAGTAAATGGCTGAGAACCATCTCCGTATCCACCTCAATATTAATACCAGGTTTCATTTTGCTCGGCCTTACTGTTGGTCCAGGACGCGACCACAACGAAATTCAGACACACACACACACTTGACAAAATCATAGTCAATGCAAAATTTAAAATAATGTTCAGATCTATAGTTCGATGATTCAATCGAGCTACAAGCAGTTTGCTTTAAAGAAATTGAACACAACGACCCGGAACTTGGTACAGCAGACCGTACAAAATGAATTTATACTTTCATTACAAAAACATTAATGAAAGTACTAAGACTAATTTTAAAATGTACGTAAAAAGTATGTAATAATCTATGATTAATAAGGTAACGTCGGCGGCAAAGAGAACCGCGTGATTATGCATCAGCCGTTAGTATAGAGGGAGGACATAAAACCAACATTTCACGGCTGAGTGTTAAATTCATTCGATTATACATACTGAGCACCGTCTTATATATTATAAACAATTGTCAATTTTACATTGACTATGATTTAGTCAAGTGTGTGTCCGAATTTCGTTGTGGTCGCGCCCTGGACAAACAGTAAGGCTCGTCAAAATGAAACTTGGCACTAATATTGAGGTGGATATGGAGATAGTTCTAAACCATATCCGGTACTGATCGGCCTAACGGAAGTAGTGCCGAAATTCACTAAATACCATAACTATTTATTTTGACATTATTCATATACAAATATGTTCTTCGTATAAAAATTACTATTTATATATACTTCCGGGATATCCGGCCAACCGGAAGTGGAACTAAAACTCACTAAGTATCTTAATAATGCATGTTTTTATTGAAGTAAATGTTCCTTGTCAAAAATATTTTTTATGTACTTCCGCTTTTGGTCGACCAACCGGAAGTTGTCGATATCTGTATACCTGTATATAGATCCCATGTAGATATATCGCAAAATTTACACTGAGAGTGATGAAATGTGTAATAAGCAACAATTGTATGAAATAAAAGTATATAAATGTTCTTAAATAACATGATAATTTAATGAAAATACCGTATGTATTACGGATTTTGTGACTTTTATACAATTGGAGGGATTGTATATAAATCAAAAAATCAGGGGTTACATAAAGTTTTGACTCAAAGGTGAGACATGGCATCAATGAGGTTGGGAAACACTGCTTAAGCAGCTCATATATAACATTCTCAAACTTTTGCATAAATCGATCAAATAATAAAAACTTTCTTATAAACACCCCTCTCATTACTGCTGTTTAATTAGTTTAGGTTTTGAACCTCATATTATTTGTACTCGTTAATATAAGTATTTATCATCTTTAACAATAATTATAGGTTACTTTGAGAAGCGCTGGATTATTGATAACGTCCAATTTCCGATAAATCAGCAAAAAGCCTCTCAGCTTCCATCAAAGCCCTTCCGTACGGAGGTGACAGGAGAGATTTCTTTTTACAACCAACTTTCCCATATATATTAACTAATATAAAATAAACAGATTATAAGAACAATGTTTACGTAATAACAAAACTATTGCTACTTATTTGCATTAGTATTATTACTAAAGTGTACTACAACTGTAACTGGTTTATTTTAATGTAGCTTTTGAATACTTACTTTATATTGTCACTGTGTAAGTGATATTATGAAACCAAGACAGAAGTCACGAGAGCAAGTTTATAACGTAACTTATTTGGATAACAAGTACATAAATATGTATATTGCAATAAAATATCAACTTTTTTATGTTAATGATTATTGTTGATAACTAAATAGCCTTCTTATTAGTATTACATATTAGTACAGAGACGAATGACTCACAATACCACATGTATACGGCAGTTGTTCTTGAAACATATCGACCACTTGATGTTTTCTTTAAACTTTATTATAGAAATGTAGATTATTACGAATACTAATGTTAGTAAATTATGTCCGGAACATATTGGATTTTTTCTTAATCAGAATAATTTAAAGTGAGGATAAAAATGTAAAAAAGAATGATCGAATATAATGTTGAAACATATCCCACGCGCAGTGTTGTCTCACGTCGATAACTTACGAAATCGCGATGAAACTTGCGAAAAAATTACCTGTAACATAAAAAGAAAACACTGTGATTTTATTGGGCACATAATTTATCTCTCGCGGACCTGCTGCATATTCATAAACAATTAAAAACAACTGAAAAGTGGGCTACGGGTCTATATTTAGCGGCGGGACCAGTTTCCGAGCGGGCGCGCGCCGCGATGAGACGGCGCTCGCTCTTGTTGATTTAAAAGATATTTTATAATAACTTCTTCACTAATAAATTGGTTGTGGCAATATCTTACATATCAGTATACGCCATCACTCATTTACAAGTGATATTATTAATAAAGAACTTTCGCTTTGAGGACTGAATTCAGGTCCGAATCTTTAACACTCTTTCCGATGAGGTTTATTCAATGTAAATTATGAGAAAAGATCATACAACAGCTATATCTTCCTTCTATACAGTAGTATGCAAACATTACTGTGTTCCAGTATTAAAGGTAGTGAAATTACTCAAATGAACAATGTGTATATCAGTTTATATCATTCTAACTTAAACTATATTGTAATGGGCGGGTTCTTGCTTTCTATCAGAATTACTTCTAGTACGTTTTGAATAAAAAGTATACAGTAGCTGATAAGAAATTAGTATTAATACTAAAAAAACTACAAAATTACACAACGAATATAATAATCTAACATATTTCATAACATTTTTCTTTTACTAATAAATTATAACACATAAAAACGATATTAAAACATTTCATGAATACTTTAGTTCCCTGCAGCAATATACTTTCTATCATCTACTTATTAGTATTTATTTATTAAATATAATTTATATATGTATTCGTTGTTTGTATATATATCCTGATATGTAAAAATGTCTTATTCAATTAAATATACATTTAATAACGACGGACAGTATACAGATAAAAACTTTTTACCGTGAACTTTAATACTAATATCAAAATATTCGATAAAAATAACAGCTTTTCTTTAACTAGTTCCCGTTACATTTCACCTGACACGATTATATAAGACTTCTAGATTAACGATGTCCTTATTTCTAATTGCCTTGAAGAGTTATTACCAGGGTCGGGATCTGACTCATTTCAAGGCAGTTAATCACTATGCAGCGGGTTGGGGGTGGGGGGTCATTTTAATGGTCTATTAAAAGGGGGGAGGGTAACAAATAAAGTATGATAACGACGATGTTTTATTACCTAGACAACATCATTGCATTGATAAAGCATTCCTTTAACTCGATAGCACAATGGTTAATCCCTTTGCCTTGTAGATGGAGGTCTTGGGTTCGATTCCGGGAGCACTTGTAATTTTGATCATGATAATGTTAATTTAAATTATCCAGCTATAATTAGCAGTAATGTTCCAGATGTGAAGATATAACCTGGATTAATCTGAGCGAGCGACGTCGTTATAATCACTTAACACCAAGTGATGTCAAGGTCAGGAGTTCATTGATCGTATGACCTTACTGGAAGTAGATCTAGGACCTACCTAGACAGATAGGTACCGCTGAAGCTCCTGTTTCTATCGCAAATTAGTAACATGCAAACATTACTGTGTTGTAGTTTTATAGGAGCTGTACGATAGTGAAATTACTGGGGTAAAGTAAAAGATAGTAAAATTAATATCTTCAGCGATTCTAGATCAGCCCTAGAACTTCTGCAAAGCTCTACATCTTTCCAC
>DWLS01002978.1:0-16740 GCA_018246255.1 Pachliopta kotzebuea | reverse complement strand
AGAGGAGGCTTATGTCCAGCAGTGGACGTCTATAGCCTGTAATAAACATACATGCAGTTATCTAACTTAACTATACTACTAATGTTGGTAACATCACCTCTCTGATGAGTGATGACAAAAGTCGCCGCAAATTCATAAAATTCGCGAAAGATGTAATAGAAAAAGTAGTACAAATTATTAAAACAAACAATCAAAGAAAACTTGTAAAGACAGAATGTAAAAGGCAAAGAAAGAAGTGTAATAGAAAATACATGTATATAAAGAAATGTATATATATAAAAAGAAATAGTGAAAACAAAATTTGTTAAATGGTGCGAAATTCGAATTGAGAGGCGATGCCAGAAAAAAGATAAATTAATACTGTACGTGAGTGGAAGATAGATAAATATAGTATGAAAGAAGAGAACATTTAAGGGAAAGAAAAATATAAAAAAGTGAGAAACATAAATAGGAGAAAACAATGAAACTTATCCAAACCACGAAAGAGGAATAAAAATCTAAAAATTAATTATCTATACAGGACTGTAATAGCCAAGTAGATTGAACGCGTCTTTCATTCCGAGGGTACTAAGGTTCGAATCCGGCCTGCACCAATGAATTTTTAAATTCATGAGCGGTTAGTATAACACCTAATATCACGTGCTTTAAAACATGTATCAAATCGAGTAACTATAAACATAAAAAAAAGTAAACCATACAGAGATGAGTTGAGTTAAAAGCTGTCTGTGTACTAATACTCTTAGTAATACTTTTTATTTTAATTGTTACCCTTGTTAAGGGTGGGCCAAAGCTTATCTATCATCTTTTACTCTAAATTTAAATTTATTTCCTTTCTTCCTATTTCCTTCTTACGTGTCTTTCCTCTCTTTCTCACCTTCGTTTAACATTCTAATAATTTATCATTCCATTACCTTCTTTCATACATCCCGCTCAATGACTAGTTCTTTATTTATATTATATATAAATAATACTGGTGATGCTGATTTGGAAGCAGTCACAGACTGGTAACCCTGAAGTATCTGGCTCAAGAATAGGACTAAAGTAAGCCCTGCCTGTAGTAGGAGACTGGAAGGGTGTTCGGGTTTTTGAGCTTTGAAGGTGAGTGCCCTCACTGTGTATTGAGTGAGCCCGGGTCGGATAATAATTATAAAGTGGTCTCGTATTTTGTCATTGCATACTGTGGATGCTAGGGAGGGCAATAGCTCTCCCAGGGATGTGCTCAGCAGCAGTAGAGGCACCGGTGAGTTCCATAGGGGATCCCAGGGCCTTCCGCAATGCTTTGACGATGACCACCGAGGGGGTTTTAGTGGGTATAAATCCCATATAACCCTGACTTCCCTCCAGAAGAAAAGTATCTTTAGAAGATTTTCTCCGCGACAAAAAGGACTAAAATTTAAGTGATCTATGGGATCGTTATAGATTTTTATGTTTTCATATAACGTATCGGTTTAAATTTTGCGCGTTCTTTTAATTTTTTCACAATATAGATATTGTAAAAACGCAATCGGAGCATATTTCCATTGAATGAAATACTTACAACGTTTCAACACAAAAGGTCTGCCCGCCGGCATTCGCGGGGTAACGATTATGAATTGAAACATTTGTGCGGGCGGCGGAAAAATGGAATTTAATTAAGAGCTTTCAGCGGGGAGCTTTTTAAGTGCTAAAACATATCGCGAAGGTCTCAATGGATATTTAATGGGAACAATAATATTAATATATTTTATTATGTGACTACAGATTCAAAGATCCGGCAGTAAGGAGAAGATTTTTCATTTAGATGATTATTGTCAATTTTGCATTGACTATGATTTAGTCAAGTGTATGTGTGTATGAAATTCGTTGTGGTCGCGTCCTGGCCAAACAGCAAGGCCAACCAAAATGAAACTTGGTAATAATATTGAGTTGGCTATGGAGTTGGTTTTCAGCCATATCCGGTTCCGCTCACGCAACCGGAAATGATGCCAAAAATCACTAAGTACCATAACTATTCATATTTTTGACATTATTCTTATACAAATATGTACTCCGTATAAAAATTACTATTTATATGTACTTCCGGTATAATCTACCAACCGGAAGTAGGACTAAAAGTCTCCAAATACATAAATGGAGTATATTTTTGATATCTTTATTGAAGAAAAGTGTTCCTTGTCAAAACATATTTTTTATGTACTTCCGGTTCTGGTCGACCAACCGAAAGTTGTCCAATATCTGTATACGTATATATAGATCCTATATAGATATATCGCAAAATTACAGTGAGAGGAACGGCGTTACACAGACACAGCATTCATATATTTTTATCACTATTCGCAAATATTGTTGCGATATAATGTATATAGTAAACGTTACTAATTACTGTATGTTTACTACAGCACTAGCTTACACGTAAAAGCTTTCTGACTATACCCAATTTAATTTGTAATTAACATTATTAATATATGTGGCAGGCGGGTTGAAACGCGGCGAGGCGTTTTGTTGGTGGCCTAATAAACTTCAAATTTAATAACTGTACTTACATTTTAAACTTTAAACAAGTACATCTATCATAAAAACGTTAAGTTATTAACTGTTCATTAAATAAAGATCACGTTGACAGTATATAATATTTTTAAGTATTAATAATCTAAAAGAAATCTCTAGTTTAAAAACCACTTTAGTACTAATACTATTGTTCTAAAGAAGTTATTAATTTGGCTTTCAATTAGTAAGAAATAATTTCTTTTTAATCGACAAAACGAGACGAACAAGTTCTTCATCTGATGATAAGTGATACGCTTGCCCATGACTTGGCGATGGTTAAAATGATATACATAGCATCACATCGCGCTCGCCTTGAGACAAGAAGTTCATTCTCGTTACCCCAGTAATTTCATTAGCACCCTTCAAACCGGAACACAGTACCGTTCGCACATTCATCAGACAACAGTTAATTATTGAGAAGTTTTAATTGGACGCAGTTTGCACTTTACTGTGCCGACGATGCAGTTGCTGTCGCTGCTGAATATGTTGAGAACTAATTAAATAAATAATATGTACATATTTAAGTTGTAAGTCTAGTGGTTTGAACACCTGCCATCCACTCCGAAGGTACCGGGTTCAAATCCGGCTTGCACTAATGAATTATTCAATTTAAATTCAGTTAGTATAACACCAACTAATATCATATGCTCTGACGGTGAAGGAGAACATTGAGAGGAAACCTACATATCTATGTGATGACCATCCATCGGACTGCTATGTAGAATGGAGAAGGCAATGCCAACACCACTACATTATAACTGAAAGGAAGTCGTCGTGTTTGACAACACATGGTGACCTCGACCCTCAGTCATGAAGAAGTACGACTTAGAAGAAAAATGCACATGTATCAGCATCCGGTTATGACGTCACTATCAATACATCATCAGGCGAGCTTATGGTCAAGGGCGATAAAAATACAATGACCCCATCCATACTTAGTTAGTCGAAGTATATAACAAATACAAAGTAATAGTTTGTTATAATGCTTTAGTATATGAAAGGGGTGTAAGGGGTCCCACACAACAACTCCCGGGTCACCAACTTCACCTGCTCGTGGTGCAGCCTGCTCAACAAACGAGGCTCTGGCTATCGACCAACCCGCATTAGGCTATTATGGTGAGAGGTTGACTAAATACTTCATTATTGGGAGAGGCTTATGTCCAGTAGTGGACGTCTGTTGACTTATGAAGAAGAAGAAAAAGGAGATTTTCAATAGAATCATAAATTTTATACTTATTGGTCTCCGTTTCCGACCATCTAGGTAAGTCTAGGACTAGTACAGTAGGAAAATTACTGTGTTCCGGTTAGAAAGGTGCTGATAATAAAACTACTGAGGTAAAAAGACTTAATATACGTCTCATGACGACGATGGTGTTGTGTATATCTTAACCAATGCCATGTTATGGACAAGCGTATCACTTACTATCAGGTGAATAAAAAAAGTAAAGCATTTATGTAGTCCAATTAACTATAAAGGATTTTTTTTCCCCCAGGACTATACGACGGACATATATAAAAGTTATGTATGCCACTTTCTTTTTTGGTAGGCGTTTAAACTAGAAAGCCGATTAAAATGCATGTGGAGTGAGAGTGATCATGATTTGTGTCACTTCGTTGCCGGCGGCTATTTGCTAAATATAGCGGCCGCTCCAAACGTTTTATCGCGGTGTTGCCAGATCGAAACGGAATCGGCGACCGTGCGAATTTATTACGGTACAACTTATTGTATCGAAACTGAATCGTTGCCTAGAAATTAACTTGTACGACTCTTCATATAGAGAATGTCGGTTTGATTGCGCGATTACAAACAAACGAATATGACTTAGTTTTTATTTTTCGAGGTTTCTACGGAACGAGCAAAAGTCACCTGATGGTTACTAACAAACTGGTTAAGATGGTATACACAGCATCACATTGCGCTCGTTGCCGTGAGACTAAAATGTTGCCTCGTTACCCCAGTAACCCTTCATACCGTAACAGATTAATATTTGCACTACTATTTGTCCGCTAAAATAGGAGCTGCTGTGGTACCTAATTAGACAGTTTTCAGCAAAGTTCAGACTATGGATCTCCGCTAACCCGCATTGGGCCCGGATGATGGAAGATGGTTCATATCATCCCATTATTAGGGAGCTAGAGTCTCGTTTATTGATTAGCAGGCTATCCCACGTGCAGGAGAGGTTAGCGTGGGTCCCTTACAACTATGCCTTCTCATGACAAGTCAATACCATCGTAGTATATTAAACCTTAATTTTCCCATTACAACCTCTATCTTTGTTTTCTCGTTGTCAATAATCGTAGTTTCTTTCATGAACATTCATGCAATCTTCTTTCCTCCACTTTCCGACTTTGGCTTTCCGTCTTCTGAATTCCTCTTTTCAATCAACTTAAAATTTCGTTAGATTCACGTTGAGATATTTCCGCTCTCCCTCAGTTTTGTGTACATAATCAACCTTCGTTTCCTTTAAACAAAATCCGAGTGGAATGTTGGCCTGTTTCCAAATATGGGCCACGTCAGCAGGAGTAAATCTTCAAGTAACCCCCACTAACAACTCCGATGCAGCTCAATGAATATTAAAAACGTATGAATAAATTTATGAGATCTCCCGCGGGGCGACGTTTTCGCTGCGCCAAATATCTTTTCAAAGGTAAACACTTGATCCGCGTTTTTAAGTGTCTTAACGATTCGGTTTGTTGTGAATGTTTGCACTTAATCGTGTTCAGTTATTCGTCACGAGACAATAGCTGTTGTTACCAGTAATACTTGCTCTCATTTATTTAACTTTTATCCCTTCTATCCTATTGGGTTGTTTGAAAGAAATTTCCGTTAGCTGTAAGGCTACTCTTACCTAGATTTAGATTATAAGTTTGTTCATCTTCTGCATCAGCTGGTAGATATTCACTGCTGGACATAGGCCTTCCGTCATAGTGGGGTGATTTTGACTGTCTCCCACCACACTGTTCTAATTTCTAATTCTAATCAAACTGGAACACAGCAATGTTTGTCGGGTGCAATAGGAGCTACGGTGGTAACTACCTAGATGATCTTCGGCAACAGAGTACCACTAGTAAAATTTAATTAAACTGCTCAACAGTAAGAATATACACTGTTCTAGTAAATTATGATGTACTTCATATTGTTCTCAATTTATGTCTATATATACAATTTCACTTCCGTTAACGATGTATAAAGTGTTGTTATGCGTTCAATTAACTCCCATCGCTGCTGCGTTGGGCTGCCGGTGTTGCCATCGTTTGTTCTCATCGCACCCCGTCCGGTAATGTTAATGAAACTCATTATAAATTTTCAAATTAACTTCATACCGACGTTGTAATATATCGTTTAAGGGAAACAGAAATGGTCCCACTGGTCAATATGTTGTAGCTGTAAACAAAAGAAAAGTAGTTATAGTAAAAATGAAAAGATACCACAAATTTTGGTCTGAGAAGTTATGCATGGGAGAAGAATGGAAGAATAGGAATGAAAGATGAAAAAATGTAGGAATGAAAGAAGAGAAAAGTAGGGAAAAGGAAATGAGGACATGACCTTTATTCAAAACACGAAAAGAGAACGATTAAAAAATCAAAGTGTAGCTGTAAACAAAACCAAAATAGATTTTGTAAAAATGTAAAGATTTTTCGAAATTTGGTCTGAGAGGCGATGCTTGGAAGAACAATGAAGGAATGCAGAAAAGTAAAGAATGATGAAAGAAGAGAAATGTAAAGTAGAGTACAATACGGAGGTAACTGATAATAAATATTTCTCTTCCAGTCCAACCAAATACACAGAACCTTTCTAGCCTAGTCATGGTTTTGCCACCACCTGAGCTACTTTACCGCGCTTTGACCGCGATCGTTTTCATATAGCATCGTCGTATTTGGCCCATTTCTCATCTTTAGTTACCATCCGTTTAAGAAGTGGGTCGATTTCATTTCTTTCGTCTTTAATTGGAGTGGTAAACAAACATCGAACACCTTTTTGAATTCAACGTTGTTGGAATAGTTTAAAACTGTTTAATGAATAATCTTTAGCTCCTGGGCGATGCTAAGACCACCAAAATGCTAGTCAGCTTGGATTATATCTGTAATTTAATCGACATTTTCGACAATGAGCCTGCGTGTGCGTGGTGCATCTTTAACATGAAAAATGCCTGGACGGAATCGACGAAATCATTTTTTTTTAATCGAACCTGGGTGTCTGTGGTGACCGCAACTTATGACCGCCAGTAACACCAGAGTTATCACAAAAGTGATGCCGATCCTGTAAAAACCTCTTTAAGTCTTAATTATATTCATCTCCTAAATCGTATTTCTTAATGACTGAGGGTCGTGGTATAATGACCACGACCCTGTCATTGTGTAGTGAACCACATGACGACTGTCTTGGCAGTTATGATGAAGTGGTGTTGCCATTAGCTTCTCCATCCTTATTATATGAGTGAGGTTGGGCAAAGGGCCATTTCCTTTCATAAACAAACCACCCGACTGGTAAAGTATCTCTTTTCAGAATATCACAGCCAAATAATACTATTAATGTTGTGTTCCTGTTGATGAGTATAGGTATCCAGTAATCAAAGGGGTGGTTCTGTAGGGGCAACAAGTGAAAATTGCTCGTAATTAGCTGTTATAGTATCGGCACCATAAACACTATTAACAATTTCAGCAGCCGGGCTTGCATTTTCGTCTTTATCAAAGAAAAACTGGTAAAGTATCGAATTTTGATTTTGTCGACTTCCATTATTAAAACTCTGTAATTTACAACGTAATGGATATAATAAAAAACCGCAATTTTTTTGTGCCAAATGTCACTTTCACAGAAATATCGAATTATTTGATTGATACTTTACGAAATATCGAATTTTTTAATCACTAAAGATTAATGCTTGACCACGATCTTAACTGATGTTAAGTGGTGATGTAGTCTATGGTGGTAAAGCGCAATAACCTAGTACCTATTCACTCTATAGCTATTTAAATATAAATATATATAGATAAAATAACATATTTTACTCCGACCTAACATTACATAGTGGTTTTTTAATCTGGACATACGAAAAGCTTCGCAGTAAATAAATCAGTTCCGCTGAAGGAAATTTGTCGCAGTAACTGTGGGCCAATTATAAGTTCGCAATAATAAAATTACACCTCCGCTTCCCTCCGCGTTCGTTTGTGTAGGTTTTTGGCTTTTGTTTTCTGGCCCAACTTCAGATATCTAAGTATATTTTATGTTGTGAATGTTAATAAAATACTTATATAACTAGTGGTAGGTCTCTGTTGCTACAGATAGTGTAGGTAGGTACCACCGCAGCTCCTATTTCTACCGCCAAATAGTAATGTGCAAACAGTACTGTCCAGTTTGAAGGTTACTATATGCTAATGAAATTACTGGGGTAACGAGACTTGACATTTGTCTCAAGGTGATGATCGTACTGCGGCGCTGTATATATCATCTTAATCAGCGGTACGTTATAGGCAAAAGTATCACCGAGTATCAAGTAAGCGATTTGCTCATCACTCGTCGACGTTTAAAGAATTTTCTTTAATATATTATTAATTAATATTGATATCAGAATTTTAGTATTTTTCATAAACAAAATATTTATATATCTTATAGGTAAATTATCGATAAACACCGCTATTAACTATAAAGTCTTCAAACGCCTGATATCATTTTTTAATAATTGTATTCGTTCTTGATCAAGTCTATTCAGTAGAAAAGAGATCTGATGATACAAAAAGTGATATTGAAAACTACTTATTTTTTTGGTATGTTAGACACCAAACAATATATACTACAAGTGTTGCATTCATCATCAGCGGGAATACGTCTGTCTAATGCTTGTCATAAGTCTCTCTTAATAATTGATTTGGGCCAAGTTCCACCGAACTGGCTCAATGCAGGTTGGTGGGGAGCCAAAGCCTCGTTTATTAATTAGCAAGGTGTCTTGGGGTCCGTGTTTGGATTTGTTTATTACTTTCATGATCAAGTGATTCATATTTGATATTGATATTGAATCATTATGAAGTGTTATCATCATCAGATTTATTTAGAAGCCCTATTCATCATGTCATAATAATAATTTATGAAACGGTATTAAAAAAAATGCTTTTCGATGTTAGCAAAATAAAGATTCGTTTGTTTGCGAAAGTTTCCTCACATTGAAATATCTCCGGCCGTCACCCGGCCCGGCGGACGTATTTGATTTGTTCATACATATCTTCCTCTATCTGATTGCGGACTGTCCCTCAATAATTTGGACCCTTGTTATCCCACGTCACACCACAGTTGCTGTGCATATAGTATATATAACGTAGCTAACATATAGTGCTGTTTTGGATATTTATTTTTAACCATAGAAACTTTGCCATCACTGTATTGATACTATAATGTTATTGTTGTTATACTCCTTCTTTTTGATCGTTGCAGTTTTTTCAGGTTTGTCCTGGTCATCAGTCACCAGTTTCAGGAGTTTGTTATTATTATACACATTTAATTCATAGAGTATTATTATAATTGTTAATTTACTTACACCTAAAACACTAATCCTCTTAATTGAGTGTCGAGAGAAACTTTCAGAATATAACCTAATTGTAAAAAGAAATCAGGGTTATGTGGGATTTGGTCACTTCAACATTGCGTTAGGAAGATCATCAGGTTTTCCTATGGAATGCATCAGCTTTGTTCCGCATTTTGCTATCTCCTAGGGAAGTGAACGACCATTCTATCATCACCTAACCTGCGCAATGGATAGTACGAGTCCACATCACTTTTGCCGTCTCGAGCAGTGTCCCTTCGTGTTCCTATTAAAGAATGGTAGTATTTAATAAAGAATGATATGGTAGTACATAATAAGATGTGTAAGAGGTCTTATACAACTCACGGACCAAAGCCTACCTCGCTCGTGGTGTACGTTGCTACTCAATATACAAAGCTTTGGCTCTTCACCTACATGCCTTGTGTCAGCGTTTTGGGAAACGGTCCAAATCCTTCTACCACTGGAGGTGGAGTATATCTAATAGTGGACGTAAATTAATAATAAAAAACTAACTAAGAAGCAGAAGAACTAATGTCACCGGCATAGCCCTAAGGATTGCTAGAATTAAATGGCAATATGTTGAGCACGGGCAGGAACTGATGGCCGATGGGGTAGTAAGCTCCTGGAGTGGTGGCCGTTAAACATAATGCTGAAAAGCCCCCTATTAAATCGATCAATGATCTGGTGAAAACATCGCAGGACCAAACGGAGTGGATGTCCAACAGTGTGCTGCGTATATCCGCTGATGATGATAATGATGACATAAAAATAATTGTTTTTGTATAAAACTTAGAACTTAAAGTTACAAAATGGTAAAGAGTGAACCCTTAAAAAAATATTATCCTGAAACGGGAGCGTAGGTGTCTGTAAAACAGAAAGGGCAAAAATGATATTGATAGGCATTGACGTCTACCCACTGGCTGCCGACTCACGCCCGCAAATTGGCCCACACAGGGGTCCGCTATCTCTAATTTTCGCCGGCTCCGTGTCATCGTTTCTCTCCCCTCCCACCCCTTTCTCCCCCATTTTCGACGACTAATGTTTGCTGAGGGGCAACACGGAATTTTTCGCATCGCCCGTGATTTGTTAAGAGCCGGCGCGGGGTTTTATGTTAGGACCGTTAAGCTCATGCCGTATTTAATGCGTGGATTTATTGCACCCCCTACTTTCAAATTACACCGGAAATATTATTATTTATATATATATATTAGTCAACAAAAAAGACCAAGGGGTAGGCCGAGGAAAAGATGCATAGATGATATAGAAGAAGATCTTAGAGGAATGGGAAAAATTACTGAATGGATAAAGAAGGCAGAGAGACGCGACGTCTGGAGAAGAATTGTACAGGAGGCGAAGACCCACAAAGGGTTGTAGAGCCATCGATGATGATGATGATATATATATTAGTCTAGTATAGTAGTGGTAGGTTTATTGCCGGAGATCGTCTAGGTAAGTACCGACGCATCTTCTATTTCTACCGCCAAATAGTAATGTATAAACATTACTGTGTTAATTGAAGGTAAGGTGTATGCTAGTGAAATTACTGAGGTTACGAGACTTAACAATTAACATCTCAAAGCGACTAGAGCAATTTGGTGCTGTGTATACTATTCTTATCAGAGCTATGTTATGTGCATTCGTATCATTTACTATCAGTTGTACGCCTTCCTCGTCTCATCGTCATGTCATCATCATCATCATCATATCAGCCTATTGCAGTCATCGTCATGTAGATTAATAAAAAGTTAAACTTTATCATACCATCATTTGATAAAAGACATTCATTGTAATTTTTTTTATTCTACAACACATGAGGCGTTTATCTGATGATAAGTTGCTCTTGCCTATAACAAATACCTGGTTAAGATTGTATAAACAATATCGCAATGCACACGCGTTGAGATGTAAGATGTTAAGTCTCGTTACCTCAGTAATTTCACTAACATACAGCACTCTTTAGTGAACACAGTAATATTTATTACTATTAGCGGTAGGAATAAGAGCTGCGGTAACTACTTAAGTGGAACTTTCAGTGAAACAGATGTAAATGTTACACATGTATTTGTAATTTAGATAAATGTGTCTTCACTGTTATTTCCGTGAGCATGTGCTGTGATTTTCATCAACTGTGCTTTTTTTTTTCTTCTTTCAAATTATGCCATTTTACATTTCATTTTCGCGAGTGTAAGCCGCAATATGGTAATGCTGTGTACAGTTATCCTAACAACGTTGTGACATTTATTTTGATTACTGTTTCACGGCTGGAGCTCTCCGTCCGGGTTTTTCATTTATTTTCGTACTGCGTCCGTACAATAGCAATTTTTTTTTATTCGCCTCGTCTAACAGTTCTGTTTTCTAATGTTATAAATCAGTAATTTAGGATATGGTATAAACATGGCATTTTGCAGAGAATATTAAATAATTCATTTGGTTGTTCACTTCTGTACAGATTTAGGATTTTATTATATGGTGTAAGGGGTCTTATGTAACAAATCACGAGACCCAAGCCAACCTCACCTGCTGCTGCAGTCTGCTAATCAACAAAAGAGGCTCTGGCTCCCCACTAATCAGCTATGTTCTTGCGTAGTAGGCGATGACCTAAATCCCTCCCTTATTGTCCTATGTTCAGCAGTGGATATTTATTGGCTGATGATGATAATGATGAATCCTATCCTTTTCAGAAAAAACGAGCTTAGTACTTCTTAACACAGTTTTCTCAACTTGAGATGTAAGAAAGCCTTTTAGTTTTGAGGCGACGAAAAGCTCGCTAAGCTATTCGATGAAGTGAGATAAGCAAAGCGTTCACCTGGTGGTAAGTGATACTTCCGATAACATGGTGTCGGTTAAGATGCTATAAACATATTGCTCGTCGCTTTGAGACATTTGTTGAATTTCTCTACCCCAGTAATTTCACTAGTATACCCATCAAACCGGAACACTAAAGTTTGCATATTACTATTATGCGGTAGAAATAGGAGCTGCGGTGGTACCTACCTACCGTACTGTTAATTTGTATTAGTATATAGATGAAGCAGTAAGGTCCTAAAGTGGCAGCTGCGTACCGATAAACGAAGTGCTCGAAGACTTCACAATAGGTGGACCGATGATTTGGTCAAGGTCGCTGGAATTCGCGGGAGTGGAGATCTTGAGGAGGCTTACGTCCAGCAGATATCAGCTGATGACCATTATGATGATGATGATGACAACAGTCTTTGCAGTCCTTTAAATAGGGCATGATAAAGTTATTCTATGATCGACAACAGTGGTGCCTCTGTTGCTGCAGGCGTCTATAGGCTACGGTGACTGTTTACCAACAGGCATGCTGTATGCTTATTTGTCTCCTTAGTGGTATAAATAAATATATCTATGAAAGAAAAAAACTATTAAGTTTGTTTTGAAACGATTTCAGCTCCAATTGCAAAGCTCTGTCGCAACCGGAAATGCAGGCGGCGGCCAATTAAAACTTCTCAATAATTAACCGGTGACTGCGACATTTCGGTTCACCTCGCGGCAATTCGTTAGGTAAACTCTAGAACCTTTAATTCAAAACAACTAGAATTATTAGAAATAAGTTAATGGTCATAAACTTCCCTTCAATACATGATATATAACTAAACTAGACGAGACAACAACTAACCTCTCAAGGTGCTATGTTCGCCGTGATAGCCTAGTAGTTTGAAAGGCCTTCAACTCTGAAGGTACCGGGTTCGAATCCCGGTCTCACTAATGAATCTTTCAATTTACGTGCAGTTAGTATAACAAGTAATATCACAAGCTCTGACGGTGAAGGAGAACATCGTGACGAAACCTACATATCTATGTGATGACCATTCATCGGACTAGTATGTGGAATGGAGAGGGCAATGCCAACTCTATTATAACTGACAAGGAAGTCGTGTGGTTCACTGCAAATGATGACCACAACCCTCAGTCATGAGGAAACGCACGTATGTACAAGAGAGAAAAGAATCAAATTGCGAAGTGACAAAAAAAACCAGTGCCATGTCATCGGCATAATTATCACTTACCATCAGGTGAACGATCACCTCGTAAATAAAAACAAAGCTGAAGCTGTGTAGTCTCTCTGTTGTTTATTCGATGAGGTAAGTGTTCACCTGATGGTAAGTAAGCTTGCCGATAACACGGTGCTGATTAAAATGGTATACAGATCACCATATTGCGCGCGTCGCTTTGAGATGTTTATAAGTCTCGTTACCCCAGTAATTTCACTAGCATACTGCACCCATCAAACCGGAACGCAGTAATGTTTGTCAGCTGTAAACCGCGGTTGTACCTAGACGGTCTTTGACTAAAAAGACCTACCACCAGTAAAGTCTCTTTTCACGTACCATTTATAGTTTATGAAAATTACTATGTTGTAGTAAGAAAGTTGTTTAAACAAGTGAAATTACTACAATATTAAATTTTTGTGGTAAAGCTTATGTTGTTTACGAACAAAGAGGATTAGCTTCTCTTTAATAAGAACAGCTAAGGAGTGGAACAACTTGCTGGCGTCAGTGTTCCCGTACAAATATGCTGGCCTTTTTTTTTTAAAAAAATATCTTTATTGCGTTTTATCACCATAGACTACATCACTACTTACCACCTGGTGGTATAGTAGTCAAGCTTTGACCTGTAAGTTAAAAAAGTTTATATGGTAGCATTAAAGATCAGGAAGTAGACTCTTACTCATGATGCGCAAAGCCCAGGAGCGTATTTGATGGAAGATGTAGAAGGCCTATGATGATGGTGAATAGATTATAAGTACGCAAAAAGACTGATAAGTTATTATTCTCTTATAACATTACACTTAACATCGGGTGAAGTGGTATGAGCCTATACAAAATTGTGAAACTTTGGTCACTCACAACTCGACAACCCGTCTACATACCATTAAAACTCCAACGGCTCTGATCTCATCTAATCGAGATCTGTCTGTATGATAAATTTCAACACCAGCTCCTACCCCTTGTAGTTCTCGAGATTGAAAATTGTTGACGGGCAGACGGACAGATGAAGATTGTCGTTTAAATAAGGATTAATATAGTAAGAGGTTATGTATAGCGTTTATATAATGGAAGGAGAGTTTAAAAATAATATTATGAAATATGACTTAAAATAAATTGTTGTTATTTTTGAATTTAAAGTTGAAAGTTGGCTATGCAAAATGGCGGGTCGCGAATAAAACGTCACTTCCGCTAATTATTTATAAACTTTTAATTGGCAGCCATTCGCAGTTCTCAAACTGTTGACGGGATCAAAAGATGCGGCGGGCGCTGCAGCGGTTTGTGTTCAGATAACTTAGAAGTAAGTAAGTTGAAAAGTTTTGAGGGTTGTTATGTGTTTTCAGGAATGTATAGTTTCCGACCTTACCACTCCTTATTTTATTTTTAATTTTTAATGAAGCTTAACGTACTTGTTTTATTGTCATTCCAACAAATTGACTATATCTGAGTATCATAGATGTATTACAATTATTAATCAATACTGTTGATAAAGCCATAATAGCTTAGTGGTTTAACCTCTGCCTTCCAATCCGAAGGTACTGGGTTAAAATCCGGCCAGCACCAATGAATTGTTTAATTAATATGCAGTTAGTATAACAACAACTAAAATCAGGTGCTTTAATCTATGTATCAAATCGAGTGGGTGTAAACATTAAACAAAAATTGATTATCACAGACAAGTAATAATATTCAGTTAATTAGTAATAAGATAACTGGGAATAGATCCTTGAAATATTGTACGAAAATAGCTATTAAGGTCTGTGGTAAAAATATATAGCAAATGATTAGGATAATTATATATTCTTCATTAAATATACAATCTCAGCGAAGACATAGTATGAAAGTAACATGTAAATAGATATAGAAATAGACTTAATAGATATAGAATTAAACAGTAACATGTAGATATAAATTAAGGCAAATACGGATCTTGATTTACTGTATCAAGGGAAAATTAGTAAGATATTGATAAAAAGAAAAAACTGAGTATCATAGATACATTATACCTAGTACTGCTAATTTGACTATTCTCCTTTTATAAATAATATATTTTGATTATTAAATAGTTTTTCTTTAATATTCGATTTAAACTCCCTTTAATAGAAAAAGTTAGTCGTGAATAACTTCTTCTTAACGCGTTATACAGTAATACTCCAACAACGCGTTTTTTTATAACACGAAACCAATCTACCGTGTTATAGGAGGGATACTGTATAATAAAGGTTTACAGTTGTAATTTCATACAAAATATATTTGTAATATCAAATTGACAGCTATTTATTTAATTAAGAAGAGTACTAAAAAACAAAGTAATCTCTGAAACAGCCGGAGCGATTTCACAGGCGGAGAGTTTAATTCACATATGCTGTATAAAAAAAAATTAAGGTTAAAAAACTAAGATAGCATTAATATATATCTTATTGTAATTAGACGAAACTTATCTTAGTCTAATTGCCTTTGAAATTAAAAGCTGAATTCTTACTGTCTCTTTTTTTTATTTGATAAACAAAGCGTTCACCTGATGGTAAGTGATAAGCTTGCCTATAACTTGGTTCTGGTTATGATGGTATACTCATCACAACACGCTTATCGCAATAACGTAAGCTGTTCACTCTCCTTACCCCAGTAATATCACTAGTCCGTTCAAACCGGAACATAGTGCGTATATTGCATTTGTTACTATTTTGATTATAAGTACAAAAGTCGAAATTTAAAAATACATATAAATATCTCTTTAAGTAATTATTAATGACGAGGAAGAGATTACTTATTTTTATATGGAGGTAAGTGATACGAAGTGAGAAAATAAGTATATAGAAATTTTCTGCAGCAAAGTAATATATTAGGACGTTTCAATATGTATATATTCATTTATAAATATGTATTTTTTATGTATTTTCATATATTTGTATATATATTCATCATGTTTATGTATATATAACTCATCATTATCATCAGCCAATAAACGTCGACTTCTGGACATAAGCCTGCTCGGATATTGAAGGGATTTGGGCCTTCTTTTACCATGCTGGCCCAAGCGGGTACGTGGCGAACATATATATACATACCACTAATTTTTTTTATATTTTATTAACTCTGTATTTATATATACTTTGTATTCTCTTGCTGAATGGTTGACTGGAAGAGAATGTCTTTTAGTATTATGTCATTTTACTGTATATCTTATATATATTTACATATATACATATATTTTATTTTTTAGTTTTGTTTATGAAAAAAACTATAAGTACGTACAATAATCACGTTAAAGTGAAAAACTCATTTAGCTTTAAAACACTTGTTGAAACCGGAACGGCTCAAGGCACTGTTCTAGGACCTCTCCACTACCTGACCTACGTTAATGAGCTGGACAGTGTAGTTAAAAACTGCAGGTTTTTCCAATACGCAGACGATACATGTATTGTTTCCGCAGATGAAGACATAGACATTGCCATTAAAAACATACAAACCGACTTCACAAAACTTTCAATGTGAATTATCACTCGCCAATGATCATAAGTATCTTGGTGTAGTAATTGACAATAGAATGAATTGGAAAAAACATATCGATATGGTTTGCAGCCGATTGTGGGAAGTTTTGGCAAAGTTTTATATTATAAGAAACAAGATTCCATTTAAAGTAAGATTAATTCTATATCATGCTTTAGTAG